>CM031235.1:223644301-223911638 GCA_018340775.1 Taxus wallichiana var. yunnanensis
AGTTTTACTAAGGTTTAGGGAGAAATTCATCCCTAGGCCTGCTCTCTATCAAGCCCTAAAATTCAACTGGATTTTTAACACACTTAAATTTATCAAAAATTTCCTAAACTATACTCATTGGATAGGAAATTTCCTCACCTTTCCAACCATATAAATAAGTCCTCCTAACTCCTTGTAGAACTCATGTTATGGCCGGGTGGAGTTTTAGGGGAAAATTTTCCCTGGGAGGTCCGCTGGGGTTAGGGAGAAAATTTGGAAAATGTTCCAAATGCCACGTGTCACCATGTGATTCGTTTGGGCGGTGGTCGCGGGGGGAAAACATGAAAATTTTCCCAAAACCAAGTTTTCAATTTTTTAAAGGAAAATTTTCCTCCGTGCCCCGTGCCCGCGTATGGCCAAATTGCCACGTGGCACTTTGTGATAAATCGCGGGCGGTAGAGGAAAAGTGAAATTTTTCCACAGGTGTAAAATGTTAAGTTTTCGATTCTAAATCCTCGTGCCTCCATGCTAACTTTCATGACATGATTGGTGCGGGGCCGCAGGTTGAGGGGAGAAAAGTGAAAATTTTCCAAGGAAAAAATGGTTAAGTTTTCCATTTTGATCTGCGCAGACTCGCCGCCACGTGTCGCACGTGATTGGTTGGGGGTCAGTCGTGGGGTTGCGGGAAAATTGGGAAAATATTCCCTATGCAAAAATTTCAAAATTTCAAGTTTTTATTAAGGACCCATCCCTCCAAGGTGCCATGTAGAACTTTTGATAGGATGAGAGGGTGGGAGGGCCGTGGAAATTTTTAAGAAATTTTTCCAAAGTTCAAAATTTAAATTTTTCTAAGGTCAAATTATTTCACTTTTGGTTTGGGATGACAATTTTGAAGTAAAACTTCAAATGGCCATAAATTTTGATAGGAAGCTCCATTTTAGGTAAACGAGGACTTTCTTGAAAGCTCTCAAAGTCCTCTTTTAAGAAATTGCCAATTTTTAAATTTCATGAAGTTTAGGGGGTCAAATTTAAGAAATTGATCTGCAGGGTTTATAATTTTAAAGCGGCAGCTTTTTCAAACTTGCAATTTTTATAAAAATCAATCCCTTGCTCCACTCCACATGTCATTCAGAAATGGAGAGTCAACTTAGGGAAGAATTAGAATGTTTTAATGGTTTCAATTTGATCAATTTATTTAAGTTGTGTTTTTCTCCAACAAGGGACAAAAAAATGACCTAGAAAGAGGATTGATTCAAAATTTGAATTTTTGGATTGATTCCTCGAGTTTACTTTTTCAATTTGAGTTTGGTGTAGTATGGGATGGTAACATATAAAATTTTAAGTTAATTAAGAAGTATAAATGTGAACTGTTCATTTATTTAAATGTATATTACCAGTTTTAACTTTAAAATAGTGAGTTTATTCCTCTAAACTAATTTTGCAATTTATCAACTGAATGTGCATATTGTTCTAATTCAGACAAATACAATGCTCCTTAGATTATACATTCAATATGCAAGATTGATTTCTAGTTCAAAACTCATTTCAAAATATAGAGCTTCTATCATTTCTTTTATATGTACTCTCTTTTCTAAAATAGAATTCGTATAATATAATAAACCATGTGATTTCCAACAACAATGCAATTGAGAGAAGGATATATTTCTTTGATTGATTTAAAACAACACATTACAACTTAACTCCTTCCAGTTTATTGGATTTTCAATTTTGATTTCCAAAAGAATACAACTATATCATTTCAATTTCATTTCTTTACAAGTAAAACAGAGAATTATAATTCTTCTCTACATTTCTCAAATTTGATTACATCTTTTCATAACAAGGTAAACATCTCACATATCTATATCAATTACATTCATCCACTTGAAGTGGGTAGGGTTACATTAAAACTACTCAAAGAAATGAATTTCTAACTGATTTCTCCAATCTCCAAACAACAACATGCTGATTTCTTCATCCTTTAACTTTTAATCACAATAAGGAAGGAGGAAAGGCAACGCTCTCCACCCAACCAAGACATCCAATGGGAAAAGAGAATCCATCTTTCCCAATTGGCCCCGAGCCCCAACCATATTGAAATGGAGCATGATGATACAACACATGGCAACATGGCTTCTTCACATACAAGCATATTTCACAATAAAAAAGAAACACAAAGCAAGAAGATGTAGTTCTCAACTACAACAATCAATTTCAAACAAAACAAAGGCTCCTTCTCCAAGCAAGCAAGCCAAGCAAGAGCAAGAACTATGGAGGTCTCCTTATGCCTCCCATGTTGAAATTGGGCATCCACCTAAAACAAACCACCAAAACATAACCATCCCATAAACTTTATCCCTCCTCAACCCCTCCTTATCCCTCCTCCAAATTTATCCGTTATACCTCCCAAAAGTAAGAAATGCAAGCATATTCTTTTCCCTAGGTGGATCCCAACCAACACTCCCTCCACAAGACAAGTGCGAATGGTAAATCCTTTATCCCTCCTCTCGATAAACCTCATAGTCTTCTCTCCACACCATGCCCTAAGCATTCTATGCATCCCTCTAATAATTGCAAACACAAACACATTCAAAATTCATGCTAAAAGAGGGAAAACATCAATTTTAAAAGAGTGAGAGCCTACCTATCCATAATGGAGACTTGTTTCCAAAATAGCATGTTCTTTGTTGCACAAAAACCAGTCCCAAATCAGCAAGAGGAATGCATGTACAAGTAAATCCACTTCTTCCTCAAGCAAGCTCCAAAAATGAAAGAGAAATTTTACCCAATAGTGAAATCTCCAACTTTCAACAACCTAAAATGAGAGGAAATTTTAAATTTTAAATGAGATGGAGGGAGAGGATGATGTGGATTCTAAGTGGGATGCCACATTATTTTTCCTCATCCCAAAAGCATTAAACATCAATGAAATTAAATCACCATAAAATAAATATGACAAAATTACTTACATACACAATGTAGCCCATACCCCAAAAGGAATGCATTTAAAATTTGTAAGACAAGTGCAATCAAATCTCACACAAAATCATGTCAAAATGTAATAAAATAAATTGATTTTGACTCCTAAATATTAATCATGGCAAGTGGGTTTTTGAGAGGTGTGGGACAAGTTTAACTTGTCCCACAAGCCTCCAATTTAGGCTCCCAAGACCAAATCCGAGTTTCAAAGAGGATGGAGTGTTCTACACTCCAAAATCTGCTTTAAACAATCTATCATTTCACTTACACAACTCTTACATCCTCTTACACATGCATTAATGTTTATGACTCTATTTATTACATGTTTTGACATAAAGATTTATTTATCTATCATATGGTTATACATAATATAAATCAAATTTAATTATTAATCAAGACAATAATATTATTTCCTTACATTCCACCTCCCAATTAATTTAATTAAAATTTAACTATATGACTTCATACATTAACTATCACATTAGAATAATTAAAATAAAGAGCACATTACAAATAAAATACACACAACAATAATTAAAAAGGGAACACATAATCAAAACACACATATGCCCCCATGTTCATAATAATGGAAATACCCCCCATGGAAAATCCTAAAAAAAAACAACATACAACTCAAACACAATTGCCATGGTGACCCTTATTGATTTCACAATGAATTCCAATATGGTTAGTCTCCGTCCCCGACATTGTTGTGATTTTTTTAACTGAAAAATAACAATACCTTTTTCGGCCTCATGGCCATATCAGAACATTCAAATGATATAAGCAACATATATTTATTAAATCCAAATCACAACATTATCGAGAATTTTAACATTTATCATTTAAAATTTAGTTTGCAACTATATCATCATCCAATAGATTTCTATACTAGAGTTATTCATAATATCAATGTCACATGTCTAAAATCAACATCAATAACCTTTCCATGTCAACTAGTATATCATTATCCAAATAATAATAATAATGTCTCAATGATCCTCAAGCATAATAACTGAATCTAGATCAATATTAATCCATAGTCTAACATCTAACCATCATACTAAGCAAAACATAATAATGTCCATAGGAATCCATGATCTAGCATATACACATCATACTACATCAAAACATAATTATGTCCAAAATATGATCAATACCTTGTCAGGATCGATTCAAACAAAGTGTCAAAGGAGAATGTCCAAAATATGATCAATATTTTGTATAGATGATTTTGAGTTGATTCGGTGATTTCAGGGTCGGGAGACCCGTTTCTATTCAAACCATCTCTGTTATATAGCTTGAGTGGTGTGTGCGATGGGGTTGTCGGATGTATGTTGGTACAATCGCTGATGATCAAAGGATGGGTCTAGTGGAACTTTACTAGATGATCATCCCATTTTGAGAGCGTTTACGTGATGCCTTTTAGAGGGAGATACCGTGGTTACCACCCACATGTGACATTGATATTCATATAGATATGGTTTTGGGAGCAGAGCCTATCTCATGAGTACCTTACCGAATGAATTACCCCGAGCTCTGCGAGCTCAAGTTACAACTTGAGGGCATTCGGAGAAGGGCCTAATTTTTCCTTGCGTGTCCCCTTGGGGTGCACTAGTCATCTTTGTAAAGAAGAAGGATGGTGTAATGCCTGCTTCAACTACCACTTAAGATCAAGAAACAAACTAGGAAAATTATGGGATAATTATTTTTTTTGATAGAAAGTCTACAACCAAGTTGTAAGACACTAGTTTGAAACTAAATAGGTTTTGAACGATTCTAATTAACCAAACACAAGATTTCCATTTTTATCTTATAACAAGTTTACAAGGTTCCAATTTTAAGGTTACAAGTGTTACTAAGGTTCAGGGGAGAAATTTATCCCTGTGCCCTTTGCTCTTTAACAAGCCCTGAACTTCAACTGGATTTTTAACACACTTAGAATTATCAAAACTTTCCTAAAATATTCTCATTGGATAGGAAATATCCTCACCTTTCCAACCATATAAATAAGTCCTCGAAATCCTCGTAGAACTCAAGTTATGGCCGGGTGGCGTTTTAGGGGAAAATTTTCCCTGGGAGGTCCGCGGGGTTAGGGAGAAAATTGGGAAAATTTTCCAAATGCCACATGTCATCACGTGATTCATTCGGGCTGGCGGGTCATGGGGAAAAACATGAAATTTTTCCCAAAACCAAGTTTTCAATTTTTTGAAGGAAAATTTTCCTCCGTGCCTCCGCGCTTGCCCAAATTGCCACGTGGCGCTTTGTGATTGGTCGCGGGCCGGCGGAGGAAAAAGTGAAATTTTTCCAAAAGTGTAAAATGTTAAGTTTTCAATTCTAAATCCTCGTGTGTCCATGCCACGTGTCAATACGTGATTTGTGCGGGGCCACGTGGTTGTGGGGAGAAAAGTGAAAATTTTCCAAGGGAAAAAATCGTTAAGTTTTCCATTTTGATCCGCGCACCCCCTGCCACGTTTCAGCACATGATTGGTTGGGTGCATCTTTGTTGTTTGGTGGATTTTTGGATTTTTTTCTTGGAAAAAACTACTATTTGGAACTTGGGAAACTCCATCATGGAGAGGTAAGAGCTTAGCTCTTAAAATGATCTTCTTTTATGAATGTAAATGTTAATGTGTGAATGTTTTGGCATGTTTGTGGGTTGTTTGGTAGATGGCCTAGGAATGGTGTAGGAGAAGACTATGGGGTTTATTTTGTGGGAGGAACAAGTGTGTTTTAGGGAGGTATAAGGGTGGAGGGAGTTGGGATTTGGGTTCCACCTTACAAAGAAATAGCTTGCATTTCTTTACTCATTATGGGGTGCCATAAGAGGTTGGGGAGGCATAAGGAAATGTGAGGAATAAGGGGTACTTGGGGAGGAATAAAAATGTCGGGTTTTAATATACTATATTTTCGTGGTTTGTAATTCAGGTGGTAATACCCATTTCCCCTTTTGGGAGTCATAAGAAGTATCCCCCATAGTTTCTTGCTCCTTTGGTTTGCTTGATGAAGCCTCAGTAATATTTTTCATGCTTTAATGTAGTTGTAAACTACATTCTGTTTTGGATTGTGTTTTTATTGTGAAAATGTTGCTTGTGTGTTTGTGGAAGCCTGTTGTTGCCATGAGTTGGATCACATCTTTTATTGCATTGTGGTTGGGGCTCAGGGGCCAATGAAGAAGGATGGCTTCTCCTTTTCATTGGATGTCTTGGTTGGGTGGAGAGTGTTGCCTTTCCCTGCTCTTGTGGTGATCAAATTAGAAGAATGTGAAATCTGCATGTTGCTGTTTTGGAGCTGAGAAAAAGAAAGTTTGATAGTTCCTTGTGAAATGAAACCGTATTGTAACCTTTCCCACTTGAAGTGGATGAACTTGTAAATGTTTGTAATGGAAATATGTTGTATTGATTTGAAAGTTGTATATTGTAATGTGAAAGAGATAAACTCTTTTTAGCATTTGAAGGAATGTGAAAGAATTGTATTCTGTATGAGGAATTTGAGGAATGAAAGAAAATTTGTAAATTTGTATTTTTGAATCAACAAAGGATTGCACTACCTTTCTCAAATTGCATCATAGTATTGAATTTGATCATTTAGATGTATTTGAAATCTCTCTTTCAAAGAAAGAAATGTGTATGAAGGAAGTGTAACACTGTGTTTTGAAATATGTCAAATTTGGAAATCAGAGATGTATTTTAGCTTTTGAATAGTTGAATTTTATGAACTAAATGTATTAGATTAGAATTGGAATGAATTCTAATACTTGGAAGATGAAAATGGTGAATAGATCCTTTAATATTTGATCTTTGTTTTGTATTTTCAAACTGGCAAATACTTTATCCAAAAACGCATAGTTCGAACCTACAACAATGAAATAACAAATTAAATGATTAAATTGAAGTAGTATGACCTAAACAAATTCAATTAGACAAAAATACTTAAGGAATTTCTTAGAAAACATAGCAAAATTGGGCTCAAACTATTTTGTCGTCATTTTTTGTCAAATTTTTTTCTTTAAATTGGGATTCAATAAAAAAAAACTTACCATCCAAATCGATCCTAAATCCATCTAAGAACAGTTATCCATGCCTAATTGACATGTTGAGAGAGGAAGAAGGACAGTTGATTAAAATTTCATAAGTTAAAATCTACTAGCTTGCCTTTTAAAAGCCTCGCAGATCATTTTCTTGAAATGGATTCCTTAAAATTTATCAAAATCAAATTTTAATGATTCTTATGTAAAGAGGATGTCAAGAAATTTTCAGAAATTCCTCATTTTCTGAAAACTGAGCTCTGTACCAAAAGTTATGGTCTTCTGAAGTTTTTCTTCAATTGGCGTAAAAAAAAATTCTAACTATAAACAAAAAATTGGGAAAAAAATTCCCTAGTGGGCCCGCGGTCCCTAATTTTCCTTAGCGTTTTGGTCAAAATAATGCCAAAGGAACGAATTCCCTTGCCACTCCGCTAACCCACAGGCCTTTATTTTTGTCAAAAATTACCTAAGTCGGAAAGAATTTTTTTTGAAAAATTTCCCGTGAGATCCACCACTCCGCTTTTACCCTTTGGTTGTCTTTCGTGGATCCGCAACATTAAACTTAGCCTTTAAAAAATTTTGAATTTTTTTTCTAATTTTCCACACCGGGCCACCGCCCCAATAATCGAGTCAGGCGCCACATGGCACACAAGGCATTGGCGGAGGAGCGGATCCCTTTTTAACTTAGCATTTCAGAATTTTTTTGGGAAAATTTGATAAGTTTCCCCACCTCCCGCCATCCCGCAAGAAATTAGAGCTCAACACATGGTGCCTTAGGCATCGGTGGAGGCGTGGACCATTTTGATCCCTAGCACTTTTTTAGTCGAAAAGACATAATGTCTTAAATCGCTCCGACGACTTGATTTTCCGCCTGGTTGTTGTAAAGCCGACACATGTCCTCTTCGGGCTTTCAGAAAGCGGAGGTAAATTATGATTTTTCCCCAAACAAGGAAAATGTGCCAAATTTTCACCCCAATCTACAAAGCGCCTCGCATGGGAAAATTTTCTTCCCTAGGCCCACAGGCCCGCTCTTGGGAAATTTTTCCTCCCAAGGTCCGTCGGCCCATAACTTGAGAAATATGAGTTACGAGGACTTCTTTATATAATTGGAAAGGTGAGGAAATTTTCTATCCAATGGGAATTTTTAGGGAAGTTTTGAGAGAATTAATTTTGAGAAAAATCAAGTTGAAGATTTTAATCCAGTTAGAGAGTGGTGTAATATGAAATTACCCTCTTAACCTAATTGAACTTTCTAACCCTAAATTTTGACCTTGTGACCTTTAATAATTGTTAATAAAAAATAATAATCTAGTAAATTAGTATTGATCTAGAACCTTGTTAGTGACAAGGTTGTTGTCTTGTAACCTAGTTGAAGACACTTTTAAACAAAAACAAATTATTCCATAATTTTCCTATATAATCCTAGGTTGTTTCTTGGGTCTCAAGTGGGTTGTTTTTACGGGTGTTACACTTGGTATCGATCGGTGGTTCAAAAAACAGGACATTGGGCACACTAAAAGACTTGAGACATGAACCTTAAACCAAGCACACTTTTAAATCTAGAAAAAAATAAGTTTAGAAATTACATATTTTAGTAAACATGGAAACTAAATAAAACTTAGAAAGATGAACTAATTCTCACCTTGGTCTTTGTAGGAGGTGTAGATGGGACGAGTGGTCTTTTGACATATACCTAGAATTACCACCGCTAGATCATGTTGTAGTAGCCATCCTACCACATATTTTGGAGAATCTTTAGGATGTTAATGTCGCTCTATGCGGAGGATCAGTAGGAGGACATCCAACAAAACATGATAGAGTCACTTTTAGTGAGGGTCGTGTAATTCCTCGACCCACGAGGAGCACAGAGGAGAGAACTTCCATGCAGAGTCAGCCAAAGTAGAGTCACAATAGAGGGGATAGGGTGACCGATTTTCAGGACATAAAGAGAGGTCTTGGAGCCATAGGCTAAGGGATGAGCATAAAGAGAGGCCTAGAGGCTATCAGACCACATCTGCAGATCACATCAGGGAGATCCTGTAGCTTTGGCCATCACATTATTCTAGTTACATAGGTGGATTTTAGGCAGAGGCTTGGTTAGTGAGCTTGAGTGGGTGCTTCAAGCTATTTCATTGTTCTAGCAACATGAAAGCTCATGTTGCAATCCATCTATAGAGGGATGGAGCTAGTGTCTAGTGGCGGACACAGGAGCGAAGCTCCAAGTTGATTCTAAGACCCTTACCTATGAGCTCTTTGATGAGTGGTTCAGGAGAATATACTTGTCACGGAGGTTCATACAACAACAGATAGATGAGTTCCATGACCTCCGAAAGGCATCACCTATAGTGGATGAGTATGAGAGTAGATTTTGGATCTACTCTAGTATGTTAATTACATGCAGGATGAGAAAGTGTGGATCCACAGGTTCATCTGGGGCCTAAATCTAGACATTAGAGGTGTAGTGTAGATCAATTGTCCACAAACATTAGCTAAGGCCGTCAAAAATCCTATATAGCAGAGGAGACTCAAGGAAAGACCCATCACACTAGAGACTGAGTCCGGAGCCGAATACAATAGATGGAGGATAGTAGATCGAGGGGTTTGTACCTCTTCCTAGTAGTAGAGGGACAGTTGGTTCAACACGGTCATCTTTTGGACCTACAAAAGCGCTGTCCCGCCCACCCTATAGACCTCCACAGAGGTTTTATGCAGAGAGGTCACAGTACGGGGCCTCCTCCACAGGGGTCCCATTAGGACACAAGGTGCCTAGAGAGCTCACTCAACAGGAGCTCGCCAACGAGACCACAAAAGAATGTAGCAAGGTCATCAAGATCCACACCACAGACTTATAGAGTACCAAATTGGATCTTCTACATAAGGGAGAGGATCAGAAGTTGTTTTAGTTGTGGTGTTCTTGGACATTTTTGAGAGAATACCCACGGAACCCTAATAAGGGTAAGAAACAGATCTCAAAGCCTACTATCGGTGACATGGGGTGTAGTTACATGATCTATGCAAAGTGGTTGAGAACCCGCTAGGTAGAGCATCGAGTGCTTATTGAGACTATAGGAAAGCATTGGTTACATTTTACCTTCATTTAGTTTGATTCTAGTTCTTCCGATTCTTTCATTGCACCATCTCTACTAGAGCGATGCAAGCTGGTGGAATTTAGGAAGGGTCTTAGTTGGGACATTGAGATGGCTTGAGGATCCAAGATCTCTGTAGACTCATAGCCAAGGAGTGTGTAGTGGATTTGGGACATTTCACCACTACCTCAAATATTTGTATCCTTCTTTTGGGCTCTTATGGAGTCATCTTGGGCATGGACTAGTTATCTGTACATAGGGCCATGATGGATTGTTACCACAAGATTATATTTTTGTGCGAGATGATTCGGAGTTGAGTCGGTGATTTCGTGGGTCGGAGACCCGTTTCTATTCAAAGCATCTCGTTATACAACTTAAGTGGTGTGTGCAACGAGGTTTTCATATGTATGTTGGTACAATCGGTGAAAGATCAAAGGATGGGTGTAGCGGAACTTTACTAGATGATCATCCCATTTTGAGAGAGTTTATAGATTCCTATTAGGGGAGCTACCGCGGTTACCACCCACATGTGAGATTGATTTTCATATAGATCTAGTTACGGGAGCAAAGCCTATCTCACGAGCACCTTACTAGATGAATATCCCCGAGCCATGAGCTCAAATTACTGACTTGAGGGCCTTCCGGAGAAGGGCCTAATTTTTCCTGCATGTCCCCTTAGGGTGCACGAGTTGAGATCTTTGTAAAGAAGAAGGATGGATCCTTGCGGTTGTGTATCGATTATGACCCAAATGAATAAGGTAATGATCAAGAATCGTTATCCCCTTCCATGCATTGATGATTTATTTGATCAAATGAAGGGAGAATTTTTTTCTTCAACATAGACCTTAAGTCCGGCTACCATCACCGAGGATTTCAGAGGCAAAAATTCGTAAGACCTCCTTCCATATGAGATATGGCTAGTATGAGTTCATATTGGTACCTTTTGGTTCGACTAATGCCCCCGCAACATTTACGAGTTTGATGAATGGGGTATTCAAGACTTTATTAGATTGCTTCGTGTTCATCTTCCTTGATGAAATTTTGGTTTACTCACATATGCGTGAGGAGCACGGGGAACCTTCACTGGGTTCTTCAATGTCTTTGGGAGAAGTAATCGTTATCCAAAATTCACCCCCCAGGGTAATTTTGATAACATGCATCAAATTATTCAGTCCCAAGCAAGTAGATTGATTCAAAGCCCAAAATCATGTTTTCGGGGTCCCCTCGGCTTCTTTCTAACTCTCTGTCCAAGAAGAAAACCCAGCAAGTTTCAAAATGTGAAAAATTGCAAAAGCCAAGCTTGGTGCCGAAAAAATGAAGAAAATCGGCTAAGTCCTAGTCTGCGCAGCAAGTGGGACAGTTGGGACGTCGGGGCGCGAATCGGCCGAAAAGCCGCAGGCGGTCCACACAGAATTCGAGATAGTTGGAACATCGGGACGTGCGGGACGTGAAAAGGTGAACCGACCAAAAGTGGAAAAAATCGCAAGTTTTGTTATCGCGCGGTTTGGGACATCTGGGCTGCAGGTACGCGCGGGACATGAACCAGCCAAAAATCTGAAGGACAGTCCATTTCGGACGGGTCAGAGATATTTGTCCCAGGCAGTCCAGGACAGTTGGGCCAAAAGTACGTGGAAGACACGAACTGGCTGATTTGGTCAAAACAGGGGACTTTCGTGCTGGGGACATTTTCACAAAATACGCGTGGGGACGCGGAAAGCCGAAAGAGCCACTAACGAATGAAATCTCGCCATGTGTCTTCACCTCAAACAGGAACAAGGAAGCCCAAATCGGCCGAAGCAGGAGTTTTTCATCCGAGACGGTTGGGACAAAGGTACGTGCGCAGGACGCGAGGGACGTGAAAAGCCGAAGCGGCCGACGGCAAGGAAGAAAAGTCAACGTTTGACCCGTGAACTTCAAACGGCCATAACTTTTGACTCCGAGCTCCGATTTTCACAAAATTGGACTTTCTGGAACGAGCACGACGTCCTCTACACCACAAAAAAATTATTTAACTAAGAGAAACATATAAGGATAGATATATTTAATTAATAGAAACATATTCGGCTCCAATCAGCTTAATGCTCATTCCGTCAAATGACAAAAACGCTCGCTAGGCCCAAAATAGCTGCCCGCACTCAGAAGGCCATAACTTTTGCATTTCTCAACAAAATCACACAAAATTGGTACCGTTGGAATCGTGGCTCCGAGCCCAATGCAAAAAAATCAATAAATTTTAGATTTGATGAGATATTGATCATATTTTTAGAAAACGTGGCTGGGTTCATAACAGTGTTTTATTTGGTGGTTGGGAGTGCAATTAAGAGGCATGGTCATCATTCTTTCTCTGCTGCAGCACATGGGACAGTATGGGGAGCATTTTTCAAGTAATATATAATAATTTTACTCCATTTAATGCCTCTTACAAGTGGTTGAAGGACAAATTTCGGGATTTACATTTTTCCTTCTCTTTCTCTTCTCATTTTTTCTATAAATTGGAGTGTTGGGCTCATTGTAAGGGGGAGTTTTCAGATAGCAAAGCTCTATCAAAATTTCTTTGTGAAGCCAATGTGCTACAGGCCCTTGTAGTGGACTCCTTGCATGGTGATCCAGGCCCTTATCTTGTAATAGATTGAACTGTGCATATCATGAAGCAATAAAATATCAGTTTGTGGATGTATCTTCCCCTGCTGTGTTTTCTTGCATTCTTCTTGCCCCTTTAATCTTTCTACAAGAATATTGTGTCTATTATTATGTTCTTGCAGGGATCCATTATCATTTTGTATGCTTAGAATATTGTTGTGAATGCATTTTGCTAGATTATGGAGAACTGTCATCACCTCTTCTAGTGTGTACTTTTCTTCTCTATTTCACGCATTTGGAGACTACTCTCACACCCTCATTTTATGGTGTATCACCGCTTTACTATAGGCTTTCATTTTATGCATTCTCTTTCCCTGGTCCCTTGGAAATTTAGATTAGAAGGTGGCATTAGCTTATCCTACATTAGAGTAGACAACTATGTAGTTTAGGAGCAAGAACCGGCTTTCTCTCGGAGGTCTATCTCAAGTAGAAAGTCCCACAAATTGGAGATAGTACCCATGTTATCCAATTACACCATGAGTTCAAGTATATGTATTTGTATAAACATAAGGGTGTTTGTGATTCCGTGATAACAATAACTTTATGGGAACTTGGAGAAGTGTGCATTTTTTTAGACAGAGGTGTAGTATTTGGGTCCTATCATTTTTGGGGAAGGTATCACCATCGATCATTCCAATATTAAAGCTATCATGGATTGAATAGCACCAAAGACTGTGATCGAGGTGCGCATCTTCATGGGATTAGTAGAGTTACTATAGAAGATTTGTTCGGGACTTCTCTCGATTACGCATCCCCATCACTTCCCTTCAACGGAAAGGGAAGAAGTTTGTTTGGTCATACATGTGTGAGCAATCCTTTAGGTTACTAAAGGAATGCCTCACTAAAATACCTATCCTTGTAGTGTTAGATCCATTGGGGTGATTTTTTCATTTACACGGATGCTTCTTTAGCATGGCTTAGAGGTGTGTTGATGCAGGAGGGAAGAGTAGTGGATTTTGAATCTTGCAAACTCAAATATTATGAGCTTAATTATCCGACTCATGATCTTAAGCTTGTGGAATTTTTTCATGGTTTGGTTTCGATGGAGGCACTTTCTACTTGGTCGGAGATTCACACTCAAGACAAATCACGTCATTCTTTGCCACTTCTTCAGCATCCCAATCTCAATGCTCATCAGTGGCATTGGATGGAGTTGCTTTGTGAGTATGATATGGAGATAGAGCATGTGAAGGGGAAGGAGAATGTGGTGGCAGAAACTCTCAGTAAAATGCGGAGACATGTGGTTATGGCCACTTCAGTGGGTACAAATTTGTGAAGCAAGATTCTTCAGCAGCTTCCTCTTGACAACTTCTACATTGCAGTTAGAGTAGATATCGAGTCCCAGAGACCCATTGAAGGGAAGTTTGATGATTTATCACTAGAGGTAGATGACCTTCTCAGGCACAAAGGTCGGATTTATGTTCCTAGAGATAGAGGCTTTAGGCAGGACATATTGACAGAGGCACATCATGCACCCTATTTAGCCCATTGGGGGTAAAGAAGATGCACACTACTTTGAGACAGTTGTATCACTAGAGAGGACTTTGCAGAGATGTGGCTCAATTCATGTCATGATGTTTAGAATGCCAGAAAGTGAAGGCCGAGCATCAACATCTAGCTATCCTTCTCTTTCCTCATGCTATACCAGAGTGGAAATAGGACACCATTTCCATGGACTTCATTATTGGGCTATTAATGTCAGGATATCACCACGACGTCATCATGGTCATGGTTGATAAATTGACAAAAGTGGCTCACTTTTCTCTAGTGAAGACCACTTATATAGCTAGTGCAGTGGCATGGGTATATCTTGATGAGATTGTCAAGTTGCATGAGATTCTGCAGAAGATCATTAGTGACCGCGATCCTTTGTACACTTCCCATTTTTGGACTACCATACAGTATGCCCTTGGGAGAAAGATCAATTTCATTACAACATATTACCTTCAAGGACAGATGGATAGGCGAGCGCGTGAATTAATTTTTAGATGAGATATGCTTAGGATGTATGTGATGGATCAATAGTCTAGATGGGAGGAGTACCTATGCTTGGTGTATTTTTCCTACAATAATAGTTTTCAAAGTTCTATAGGCATGGATCCTTTTCAGGATTTTTATGGTAGAGAGTGCGAGATACCTCTTATTTGGGATAGGTTAGAGGACAGGTTTCTCTTGGACCAAATTTTCACGGGACATGGAGTAGTAAGTGGTTTTGATCGGACAAATACTATAAGAGGCACATGACAAGCAAAATAATTACACAAATAAACATATGAATGATCATAGTTTTTATGTAGGAATGAAGGTTTTCCTTCATGTCGAAACACAAGAGCCCCATCCATTATGGAAAATGTTCTAAGTTAGCTCCTAGTTTCGTGGGTCCTTTTGAGATCTTGGAGTGTATCGGCCCTTTGGCCTCCTGCTAACAGCATTGCCACCCATCTTGTCTCACGTACATAATATGTTTCATTGTTTAGTTCTTAGGAGATATGTTTATAATCCTTATCATGTGTTAGATTGGACATCATTGCAGGTGTAGGATCAAGGGTAAGTGATGGTGGAGCTGTTTGCATCCTAGATCCACACAGGACCCGGGCCTTCTTTGTAGAGAGGTTGATGAGGTCTAGGTACGGTGGGAAAATATGACGAGAGTGCAACTACATGGGAGGATGCTACCTTGCTATGAGTTTAGTTTCCACATTTTTTCCAAAGTGACTTCCGGGAGGAATTCGAGTCTAAGGCGAGGGGATGTAGTTCCCACTTCCCTTTGACACCTTTTGATATCGATCATGATATCTGCTGATTATATTATGGAAAAGATTATGGACTTTATTATAGTATGATGTTAGATGTTAGATCATGGATTATTGTTGACTTGATTAAGTTATGATGCATAATGATTATTAGAGACATTTCGGATATTGATGTTGATATATTGTTTGACATGGTTATACTATGGATGTTGTTTGAAACATCTAATATTTGGATATTATCGAGTAGAATTAGAAATGGAAATTATTTGATGATGATATAGTTGTTGAGTAAAATTGGAAATGATCTTGTTGGTTGCTTCGATGTTGTTGTGATCCATATATCTAGATGATTTTGGAATTTTATTTATATTATTTTGGATGTTCTGATATGGCCACGAGGCCGAAGAAGGTATTCGTGTTTTGTAGGTTAAAATATAACAAAATATCAAGCGATTGGTGACCAACCACATTGGAATTCTAGATGAATTCAACAAGGTCACCATGAAAACCGTATTTTTTTGTGTGTTTTTCGTTCTTATGGATTCCCATGGGGGTATTGAAATTTTTGCACTTGTGCAAAAATAGAAAACTTGAAACTTCGTTGTTACGATGAAAGGCATTGGTGAAGTATACCAAAGCTAAGGAATTTTTCATGTTATTGGTCACTACTAATTTAATTAATGATTAAGTGAAATATGCAACTATGTGTGTTGTTACAAAACATAACATATCACATACTCTACAATTTCATGATACCTTGAGAAAAAGAGCACATGGACCCTGAAGGATAGCTATGTTGTCTTGTTAAAGATACTAGATTGCAGAATAGGTGAAGTGTTGAGTTTTGGAATAGAAAACATAACTACACTCTATGGGAATCAAAGTTCATTACTAAATGTTACAGATTCTCATTTTATGTTCTTTCTTTCATGATTAAGATATTCAATTAAATGACTTAGTTTTTAGTTCGTCATACAATCCATACAGAAAGCTAAAATGTAGATAGAAATATACAAGTCATTTACTGAGAATTCAATTTTTATTTATAAGGAACTTTCAAATGTTTCCCACACAAGCCATGGGATGTAACTAAAAAGTACATGTAGCTAAAAGGTACAATGCAAAAGGGAGAAAGTAAAGGAGTGTGAGTGAACCCATCATTGCTTTGGGGTTTCTTTCTCGATTGAAGCATCTCCATTTCTAGTTTTTGTTCCTTCTTCATCTCCATTATAGAAGCCATTGTACCTGAAAAAAGAAAATAATAACTATTAGTTATGAGCTCGGGGATCAAATCATACTCCTAGACTATCATAATTTGTGCATATGAATCTCTAATAATAGGAGTATAGTTTACTTGAATATCAAATGACATTAATTATTTATTCACTCAAAAATAATGAAGGAAGAGAAAATAAAAAAGACCATGGACATAAGAGAGGCCAAAAATCTTATGTATTTCCTAATTGTTTTCCTAAGTGTGCAGGTACATGTTACAGTTGTAACCAGGAAGAAATAGACAAGTCATAAGTACATGCTGGAAAGAAGGAAGAACGTAACTCAAGTTTTGGTAATTGTTCTAAGATGGAAGAAGTTACATTACAGAAAAGAGACTGGAAAATAGAAGAACACTTTTCAGTTTGAAACTAGGTAAGAAAATCAGATTTCAAGAAGCTGAAGTTAACTCGAAAAGAAAGGATTACAGCTAAAAAGGAAGAAAGAATTTTGGAAAAATTTTGACAGGGCTTCGCCATGTAAAATCAACATTTCATATTTTCCAACATGCACATCAGAGCTGTAATAAAAGGAAATACAATATATAAAGTAGAAAAAAAATGGACTGCACTTTCAGTCATCAAATTGAAGTACTTTGGAGCATTCATTATAGCTTAACAACTTAAGAAAATGAAGTTTCAAGGTAATCTTATAGATTACAGCCATTATAGAAGTACAATTTTCAAATGAAGCAAGTATCAAGTGCACAAAATGCTACAGTATAGCTTCATAGCTAAAGATAATGCATGATTCATAGTTTTACAAGTATAGTAAAATGCATAGCATAATTTAGTTTTCAGAAAGCATGAAAGAGATAATGTATTAAAGATTCAACTAATGAAAAATGGAAACCATACAAGGAGTTTTCCTTACTACTAGCATATGAAGCACATACCCTATCAAGATATTTCAATATAGTCAGGTTCCCAAAAGAAAGTCATCTTCAGAGGGTTACAATATAGGTTGTGGTCCACACTATGCAAATAAAGAATGCATTCAGTCAACACTAGTTCAAATCTATTTTATTTTTCACATCAACAATGGAGGGGTACGTATGCACCCATCTCATCTCAGTTCAAGCTCAAAGGGTCAGTTCCAATGAACAGATAAAATACATGTTCAAGCATGATACACAGATTGCAAAGTAGAATTCCCTTTAGGTTCATAGTTTGTCGCTAGACCACAAAAGGAGAAAGTGCTAGTGATGGCTCTCAAAATCTCATAGAAAGTAAAATAAATGAGGGATGCATCAATTAATATTGAACATGGAAAAGCTATAAGTATGAAATTATTTGAAAACATTCTGGCATATTTTAGTTAACTTCAAAGCTAGGCATGGATCAAGAGCAGAGTAAGAGAAAATAGAATTTGAGTCACTCAAATAGCAAGGAAAAAATAATGGAGTAAAAATGATTCCAAGTACCCTTATCAGAGGAGAAATATTCAAATATGGGTGGCAATGTTTCAAGCCACAAATTGAAAAATATGTACAGTACAATGTAGGAAAATGAGTTTCAGAACTCATAAATATCAATGTACAGGCAATCTAAAAGGGGAAAAATTATAAATAGTCTAGATCCAAAGGGGATTCCTTATGAAGACAAGTACCAAGTAAACATATCTTGGAATATTACTTAGAACACAAACTCGGTGGGTATTAATGGTCAAATCAAATCAGATAAGTGTGAGAACTTAAGATAATGTGAAGTGAATCAAAAAATTTAGAAAACATTATACCCCTTAAGAACATATAGTAGAATCAAAAGGAATGAAGGATTTCGAGTAATCATATCAATAAACATTCTATCTGGCAAGTTTCGAGCAAATAAGAATACCCATTTAGTAATCAGAATACAAGATCAGATAGGAAAACTTTGAATTAAAATACATGCACATCCAAGTTGAAGAAATATTCAAGTATTTCAAAAGTTAACACTCCCATTTAAACCAATCAATCTCAAATTGCGGTATAGAGGGAAAAGGTACAGATCCTGGTTCTAATCTAAAACCCATTAATGGGTACTAAAATCAGAGTGAGAAACAAGTACTTACTGGTTTAAATCGAAGTTAAGCAAACCCTCAAATGATCACAGAACGAGTTTCAAGTCAAAGACTAATTTTACCCCAGAGATCACAAAATATGAAAAAAAGGAGAAAACATCATTATCTTGAAGGAAAAAATGGAAATGATGAAGTGATTACAACACTTTGAGATCGAAAACTTGTCTCATCAAACAGTGATTCCGGTTGCACAGTTGAGCTCACAAAGAAGAAAAATTTATGACCAAAACAACATGCAGAGATATCTTTTAAAGAAAATATTTCAAAGCTCAGGCTGATACATATATAGTCGATAAATCACATGATCTCAAACCCACGAAAATGGATGAAAACACCCACAACTACCTTGCTGAGAGAACTCTTACATTGTATAAAACAACAAATATACATGCATAGGGCTTTGCAAATCGAGCTATCGAGTTTGAAAAAACAATGGTGTCCTCTTTGAAAGGAAAACCCATAGAGACAAAAAATATAATGGTGCTCGAGCCTTTCGACCACAAGACCTCACAAAAACTAGATAAATCTCGAATAACTAGAAAGTGCCAACCATGAAAACCTGAGAATGATAAAGAGCTTATCAGAGGAGCTGAGCTAAAAATCCAACAATGGCATTAGAAAAAATTTCTAGGGCTTCACCTACAAGCCGAAATCCAAATGAAATGATCCTCAAGTTCGAGTTACCCTTTAGCATGCAAACTCAAGAGATGAGTCAATGAAACTCAACCACAATCAGAGGATCAATGGTGGAGAAGGAAATGTACACAAGATCAATGTCCTCAGATCGATCTCAATAATCCATGCAAACCATCAAGGTCAGATGTCACCTACCCCATTAAATGTGAATGGTGAAACCCTAACTAAGGGTGCAATAGTTAAGTTCATCAAGGACGAAGATCGACGGTCTTCATAAAAAACCTAAACTCGACCCGAGTTAGTTGGTGCCACCGACTAACTATTGAAGGGGTGAGTCATCATGGAGAAGGGGCCATCCCACATCATCAAATCAAATAAATAATCATTGCAATGACTTTCAAAGTCTAACCATAGTGTATGCTCTCAATAATACAAATGCCGACCAAATTATGCCATCAATGATCACTGAAAAGGTGAAATTTTAAACTATACACTTTCAAATACAAAATCCGACGAGTGTATACATGCACGTATTAACTAAAAGGTGGCAGAGACTATAGTTTGGCATGTGTAATGTCAAAATGGTCGACCCTTATTTTTGCTAAGTCCACAAGGGTGGCCAAACCATGGTGAAGTGTAAAGGTGGTCCCCACAATGGATGTTTATACTTTACAAATATTACAATCATTGTAATTATTTTGTTCTGCACAAGGGGTTATTTTTGCATGCTTCACAAGAGGTCAAAATAGAGAAGGAGACAAAGTTACATGCTCAAAGAAGGAGACTTGCCCAACAAGAAAAAAACTTATTATTAGCAAATTACTCACCCAACCTTATTAAAAATAGAATAGTCAACTTTAGTTGATTGAGATGTAATCAAAGGCTATTAATGCCTCTTGTACTAGTTTGTGTTATTTTATCCCTTTATTCATTATTGGATAAAGGATAAAAATAGGATGCATGGGTGAGTACAAGCCTTAGGCTATTTTTAGGAAGAGGGTGAGAAATTATTTTGCTATATATTGTGTGCCTTTGTAAAGCACAAGAAGGACTTTTGGATATAGGAGTACTGAAGCAATTTTTGCTAGTTTTTCCTTCTGAATGTGAAGTATTTTCTACCTTTCAAATTATTTGCAGTCTTGTGTATGTTTTGTTAGTCTTGTGAATGTAAAATTCCCTGATCAATCATCTTACCCTGCTGCAATTTTGGTATTTTCTACATAATTTTAATGTGCATGTTAACTTATTAGTGTTGTTGTGATTTTCCCTCAGTACCACCAAGTGTTTGCCCTTAAATATTCTATAGAAAATTGTTGGCTCGTGCATCAAAAATCCTTTCACATATCAATTGTGCATATACTCAGTCAAATCCTCATACAAATTTTGTGTATCACCTTAGTTTTAATTACTTTACAGTCATCTTTTACCCTTAAACCCCAGAAGAAGTTTAGGATACATAAAAAGGAAGGACCTTGATACCGAAGACTCGCCTAAAATTAGGTATACCCACAAACCTGAGGTGTTTCCATTATATCTAAGAAAGAGAGAGACCAATTTTGCAAGCTTAGAAAACTTGCAGCCATCTCTCTGAGGTGCACTTTCTTGAGATAACAGTTTTTGGCATGCATGGTGGGACCATGAGTCTGATCTATGTGCAAGTTATGACAAATCCATAGCAGATTTACAACAGTTACAAAGTCACTTTCGGGAGCAAGCTGAAGTAATTTATTCTAAAGATTTTAAGATCTTTTGGAGACTCCATTAAGATGATATCAGACCAGTATTGCAGCATGTTACATGCCTAAAGTCACTATGAGATCATCGGTAATTGGAATTCCTCCTGAGTTTGTTTCTTTACCTCTGAATTCTGGTAGAAGGAAAAGAGTTGGTAATACTTTACCTTATAATAAACCTAGTTTTGAAAACCCTCCTCCCGATATTTAACATCACGTATCAATTTCTCTATTAACATCCTTATTTTTTCAAATGTCTATTCAACCTCCAAGGAATTTTGTGACCTTTACTAATGGTATCCCATTAGTAATCCTAGTATACCATGAAATCCCTAATGCTTGCCATGTAAAATTTTCTATCATTCACGGGTTTAAATCAGGTTACACCGCTTGAACATATCAAATATGTTGTATCCATATGTGTAGTCCATAATATTACTCATGAAGACATAGCTTTAAGAATTTTAGCTACATATTTTAAAGGGAAAGCCTTGTAATGGTATAGAAACCTAGAAATTGGAAGCATAAGAACTTGGGATGACTTAGGTGAAAAATTACTGAAACAATTCTAGGATAATTCAGATCATTTGTCTCTCATTGAACAAATGTCTACTATTAAAATATCCCCTCATGAGTACATGTCCAGTTTCAACATCCATTTTGCTAGGACTTGGGAAAGAATCCTAGCAAGTGTTAAGCCTCAAGCTGACCACACTTTTCTTTATTACCTCAGATCTTTGAATAGTGATATTTCAACTATGATTCAATCTATGGGAGGTAATACTCTTCCGGATGCTTATGATATTGCTATAAAAGCTAAAAACAACCTTATTCAAGCTGGAAATTGGCACCAAGGCCTTCAATGCCTTTTTTGGTAGATTTAACACCTATTCATCAGCCTATCACAATCATAAAACCTGTTGTTGTAACCCCATCAGATGATGTATTTAAAGCTTTGAAGATTATGGAGAATAAATTGAATTCAATTGAAAATAGAATTGGATTACCTAGCATACCATTTCGGGCTCCTTGTTAGCAAAATCAACAAAATAGGCAACCTTATCAACAAAATCAAAATTATAGGTAGCCTTACTAGCAAAGGTAGTTTGACCTAAAGGCTCCTAGTTCATCTAACGCTTTAGTCCCAATTAATATGGCTATAGAAGAGTGGTTTCAACCTTGTAATCAACCTCATTCAACTACAAGTTGCCCAAATGCTTTTTTTTGAATCTAAATCTTGTTGCACAACCTCAATCTAAAACATTGTTCATGCCTCAAATGGAGGGTGGTCAACAAGAAACTCATGTTCAAAAGCACCTGAACAAAATTTAGTTAGTTTCAATGAGGAGGATTTCATTGTAGTCACTATTAGGTCTCAAGGAAAATCTATTGAAAGTCAAAAACAACAAAATAGGCTTATCCTGCCTACTGTCACTGATAAGACAACATCTACAATCCCAAAGTCAACCAACAATCTTGTTGTTCCTCAAAAACAAAATTTTTCCAGTTGATAAAGGCCATCAAAAACAACTACATCCTGACCCAAGAAGACTATTTATACCTCAAATATCCAAGGCAAGCTGAAGCAAAATCAATTTTTGCTAAAGCCTACTCTATACATTTGAATCCATCTCTAAAATGTTGCTTCTTTTAACATTGTTAATGTAATGAAAAATTATAACATTAACATCTCAATGTGGGACGCTCTAAGTATTCCTGGACAACAAGATTTACTTTCTCATGAACTAGCTAAGCTGCATATTTCTTCAAATATAGTAGAAAAGGAAGTTTAGAAGGCAGACATGGTCCTTGGAACGTTTGAACAAGACCACATTAAAGAAGTTAAGTGGATGGTTCAGAAATTTTTGAATGCTCATGACATCAAGAAACCACCACCATTTTATTTATCATTGATTATTGGGGAACATCTAGTTCATAATTACATGGTGGACAGTGGCGCAAGTAGCATAGTTATGCCAAAAGCAATTGCAAAAAAATTGGGTCTGCAGTATGAGCCTATAGAAAGGAGTGTCTTACATCTTGATGGAACTATAACCAATACAGTTGGTGTAATCAAAAATTTAGAGGTGACGTTACATGCTTGCCCAAATGTTTCTATTCTGCAAGATGTTACTATTGTATATTTTCCCCCATACTTTGCTTTATGCTTATCTAGAGACTTTACAACAAAAATAGGAGGTTATCTTTCTTCAGATTGGTCTTTCTTGTTTTTCACTACTCGTTATGACACTAAATTTACTATCAATTCAGAACCATTGGCCATATTTCACATTGAGCCTCACTCTCCAAATGCGGTGGCTAATTATTCAGCTTTAGATTAGTCTAACTTTGATGAGGTAGCTCAGGTTTCAACATTAGATGGTGTTTCTAACATGTTTATGGATGAAAAAATAGTGGAATAACATGCTCATGATCCTTTTAAGGAAGTTGAAGAACACCTGTTTGGTGTGTATTGTATGCATGAAGAAAATACACCACTTCCCTTGTTATCCAAAACAGAAGATTCAATAGAAGGGATTTGGAAGCTTCATTTTGATGGAGCTAAGAACAAGAAAGGACATGGAGCAGGTTTGATGCTCACTTCCCCAACAAATGAAAGGTATTTCTCAACTTTGAGTCTCCAATTTCCATGTACTTGTAATGTAGCTGAATATGAAGCATTAATTCATGGCTTACTTTGGGCCAGAAAGAGAGGTATCAAAGCACGTTACGAGTCTTTGGTGACTCTGAGTTGGTTATCAACCAAGTGAAGAACTTTAATGTTTATAAGAATCCATTAATGAAGTCTTACAGACATAGATTTTCAGACTTAATGGCATATTTCAACACTATTAATATTATGTCCATTCCTAGATAAAAACAAGCATGCATATAGACTTGCAGCATTCGTGTTAGTTTCAAAGTGCTATAACAGATAGAAAATAGTAAAAGTCAGCCACATATTAAACTAATTGTCAGGACCTCTATACCTGATAATGATGTAAATTGGAAAGTTTTTGAAAATGATGATCAAATCTACAGGTTTTTTCAACAAGAAGCTAAATTTTCTGCAGTAAATCAAGATAAATTACAACATTTATACGGTGACTAGATTGTTCAAATAAAAACAAATAAATTGCCTTAAGGTCTTGTCACATTGGAGGACATCTTCAACACTGACGATTAGTTAAGAAAGATCGAGACTAAAATGTCAACCCACGTAGATAATTACGAAGAGATCTCAGTTGATGAAGGGAAAAAGCTATTTCTTGGAAAGGTATGTTCCTTAATTGAAAAGAAGTCATTTATTGATCTTTGCAAGGAATTTAAAGATGTTTTTTATTGGAAATACCAAGACCTGAAAGGATTTGATCCCATTTTAGCATAGCATAAAATCGAGTTGTAGCCAAATTCCAAACGTGTTAGATAGAAACAAAGGCCTACAAATCCCAAAATAGAGTCTCTAATGAGGAAATAATTATCTAAGTTGATTGAATTAGGTATTATCTTTCCACTTAAGCATTCAAGTTAGGTAGCCAATCTTGTTCCTATTAGGAAGAAGAATGGTGAAATCAGACTATGTGTAGATTTCAGAGATCTTAATAAGGATTCATTAAAAGATCATTACCCACTCCCAAATATGGATCAAATTTTAAGAACAGTTTCTGGTGCAGATAGATTATCTCTCCTAGATGGTTATAGTGGATATAATCAGATTTTAGTCCGGGAAGAGGATAGATATAAAACAACTTTTACCACCAAGTGGGGTACTTATGCTTACAAAAGGATGCCTTTTGGTCTTTCAAATGTCGGTGTAACATTTCAACGTGCAATGGACATGGCTTTCAGAGCTTGTTAAATAAATGCATTCTAGTTTATTTAGATGACATTACCATGTTCTCGAAAAATCCAGAAGAACACCTGATACATCTAAGGCAAACCTTTCAGTTATGTAGACAGTTTGGGATATCTTTGAATCCACTTAAGTCTATCTTTTCAGTACATCAAGGTAAATTACTTGGTCATATTGTTTCCAAGAAAGGATTAGCAATTGATCCTTTCAGGATCGAAGCCATATCACAACTATCATTACCTCATCATAAGAAGGCAGTTTTCTAGGAAAAATCAACTTTGTTAGAAGATTTGTTCCAGATTTTGTAGCATTGGTTAAACCACTGACAACTATGTTAAAGAAAGAGAAAACTTTCTCTTGGACCAGTGAAGGAAGAGAAGGATTTGAATCAATCAAAGTAGCTATCTCTCAAGCTCCTACTCTTGCAAATCTAAATTTTGATAAAGATTTTACAATGTATGCACTTGCAGGAGCTGAAACAATCTCAACTATATTAACTCAAGTCAATGATGAAAATATTGAGTAGCCTATTGCTTTCTTTGGATAGAGCTTGCATGATTATGAAACAAGGTACACATTTCTTGAAAAATAAGTACTTTCAGTAGTTAGAGGACTAAAGAATTTTAAGTACATGCTTTCAAACAATAAAATTCATGTTCTTGTTTCTCACCCAAGTGTGAAAGCTTTCTTGTTAAATAAAGAATTGAATGAGAAAAGGGAAAGCTAGATAACAAAGGTTATGGAATATGATGTTGATATCCGGGTTGCTAAGATAGTTTGAGGGAAAGGTTTATGTGAACATCTAATTGTTGATATGGAAAAACAACAAGCTACAGAACCCAAAGATTCAAAACAACATGCTGAAATTACGTGTCAGCAATCGACACCATGGTATAACCAGAAAATCAGCGAACCTGAACTTGCTCAAGAGATTCATGAATCAAGGTGGATGACTAATTTGGTTAACTACCTACACCATGGCAGCTATCTAGAAGGTATGGACAAAAATAAATGAAGATATTTTAGGTTACAAGTTGTTCCCTATCTCTTTGTTGATAGTGTGTTGTTCAAAAGGAATATAAATGGAATCTTGTTGCGATGTGTTGACTATGATAAAATTTCAAAATTACTATTGAAATTCCATGAAGGACCTATAAGATGTCACTTTAAGCACATATGTACCATAGCCTTAAAAATTATGAAAGCTAGTTACTATTGGCCTAGCATATTCAAGGACTATTTTGAATGGATTAGAAAATGTAAGAAATGTGTTTTCTTTGTTGGAAAAGAACATTTATCTTCGCTTACCTTTAGAGCCTATTTAGTTGATCAACCTTTTATGTAGTGGGGTATTGACTTTATTGGCATGATAAACCCACCTTCTTCACAAGGATATAAGTGGATCTTAACTGCTACATGATTATTTTACATGATGGACTGAAGCAATAGCCTTGAAAGATGCTAATGAAACTTCGATACTATCCTTTTATGAAGGTATAGTCTACATATTTGGTGTTCTAGCAACTATCATATTAGATAATTCTTTAACATTTCTTGGTGCAAAGATAATAGATTGGGCTATCAACCATGGAATTTATCTAATTTCTTCATCTAATTATTACCCATAAGGTAATGGGTTAGCTGAAAGTACTAACAAGAATCTTTTCAAGGATCGTTAGAAGAACACTCAAATATAATCAAAGAGCTTGGTATCCGATGTGAATTCAACACTTTGGGATAACAGAGTGACTCCTTAAAGATCATTTGGCAATTCACCATAAAACTTGTGTACGGAAAAGAAACAAGAATGTTTATTTTAGTTGAGTTACTGCATTATATTTGCTACATCAAATGGAGCTTCTTGAGAATGAACCATTACTAGTTCATTATGAAGAGTTAATGGAATTACAAGAGCTAAGAGATCAAGTTCATTCAAATATGGAAAAGAATCAAAAAGCAAATGAAGAAGACTTTTGATAAGAAAGAAAAATTCAGATTCTTCAATGAAGGAGATATTGTGTTAAAGTCGGATGCTGATCGTGTAAAGCCAAGAAGACACACAAAGTTTGATACAATCTGGAGTGGTCCTTGCATGATTTAAGCTTACAAATAACACAATGTTTTTCAACATTCAAAGCTGAATGGAGAGGAACTTCCCATTCTTGTGAATGTTATGTTTCTCAAACACTCTTATTGAATATCTTACAATGATTATGAGCGTAAGATTTTCCCTTCAATAAGTGTAGTTTCTGCACATTGCATTGTTTTTCAATTCAATAAGTGCATTCTTGCACGTGATCTGGTCTACCAGATCTTTTCCTAGTTTTAGTTTGTTTTGGAATGTTTGGAACTTTTGGAAAGGAAGATTTTGGTTGTATGTTTGGACTCCATGCCCAATAGATATGAACAAGGAACTGATATATAAGCTAGCAAGTGCTTTCCCCGCAAGATCACCAGAAATATTGACAATTTTTACACTTATGCAAAAATGGGCAACTTGAAACTTCGTCATTACGATGAAAAGCATTGGTGAAGTATACCTAAGCTAAGGAAGTTTTGATGTTATTGGTTACTGCTGAATTAATTAATGATTAAGTGAAATCTACAACTATGTGTGTTGTTACAAAACATAACAGATCACATAGTCTACAATTTCATGATACCTTCAGCAAAAGAACACAAGGGCCCCGAAGGATAGTTGCTATGTTGTCTTGATGAAGACACCGGATTGCAAAATAGGTGAAGTGTTGAGTTTTGGGATAGAAAACATAACTGCACACTACGGGAGTCAAAGTTCATTACTAAATGTTACAGATTCTCATTTATGTTCTTTCCTTCATGATTAAGACATTCAATTAAATGACTGAGTTGTTTAGTTCATCATACAATCCATATAGAAAGCTGAAATGTAGAAAGAAATATACAACTCATTTACAGAATTCAATGTTTTATTCATAAGGAACTTTCAAATGTTTCCCACACAAGCCGTGGGATGTAACTGAAAAGTAAAGTATAGCTACTGAAATAAAAGGTACACATGCATGAAAGAGAAAGTAAAGGAGTATGAGTGAACCCATCATTTCCTTGGGGGTTTCTTTCTTCGATTGAAGCATCTCCATTTCCAGCTTTTGTTCCTTCTTCATCTCCATTGTAGAAGCCATTGTACCTAAAAAGAAGAAAAGAATAACTATTAGTTATGAGCTCAGGGATCAAATCATATTCCTAGACTGTCCTAATTCGTGCATATGAATCTCTAATAATAGGAGTATAGTTTACTTGAAGATCAAACTACATACATGCTTTATTCACTCAGAAAGAATGAAGGAAGAGAAAAGAAAAGAAAGCCATGGACATAAGAGAGGCCAAAAAGCCTAAGTATTTCCTAACTATTTTCCTAAGTGTGTAGGTATAGGTTGCAGCCAGGAAGAAATAGACAAGTCATAAGTACATGTTGGAAAGAAGGAAGAACGTAACTCAAGTTTCGGTAACTATTCTAAGATGGAAGAAGTTACACTACAGAAAAGAGACTGGCAAATAGAAGAACACTTTTCAGTTTGAAACTAGGTAAGAAAATCAGATTTCAAGAAGCTGAAGTTAACTGGAAAGAAAGGATTATAGTTGAAAAGGAAGATAGAATTTTGGAAAAATTTGACAGGGCTTCGCCATGTAAAATCAACATTTCAGATTTTCTAGCATGCACATTTGAGTTATAATAAAAGGAAATACAATATATAAAATAGAAAAGAAATGGACTGCACTTTCAGTCATCAAATTGAAGTACTTTGGAGCACTCATTATAGCTTAACAACTTAAGAAAATGAAGTTTCAAGGTAATCTTATAGATTACAACCATTATAGAAGTATAGTTTTCAAATGAAGCAAGTATCAAGTGCACAAAATGCTACAATAGAAAGCTTCATAGCTAAAGATAATGCATGATTCACAGTTTTACAAGTACAATAAAATGCATAGCAGAATTTAGTTTTCAGAAAGCATGAAAGAGATAATGTATTAAAGATTCAACTAATGAAAAATGGAAACCATACAAGGATTTTTCCTTACTACTAGCATATGAAGCACATACCCTATCAAGATATTTCAATATAGTAAGGTTCCTAAAAGAAATTCATCTTCAGAGGGTTACAATATAGGTTGTGGTCCACACTATGCAAATAAAGAATGCATTCAGTCAACACTAGTTCAAATCTATTTTATTGTTCACATCAACAATGGAGGGGTACGTATGCACCCATCTCAGCTCATTTCAAGCTCAAAGGGTCAGTTCAATGAACAAATCAAATGCATTTTCAAGAATGATACATGATTGCAAAGTAGAATTCCCTTCAGGTTCATAGTTTGTCGCTAGACCACAAAAGAAGAAAGTGCTAGTGATGGATCTCAAAATCTCATAGAAAGTACAAGAAATGAGGGATTCATCAATTAATATCGAACATCCAAAATATATAAGTATGTAATTATTTGAAAACTTTTTGGCATATTTTAGTTAACTTCAAAGCTAGGCATGGAGTAGGAGCAGAGTAAGAGAAAATAGAACTTGAGTCACTCAACTAGCAAGGAAAAAATAATGGAGCAAAAGAATGGAGTAAAAATGATTTTCCAGTACCCTTATCGAGGAGAAATAACCAAATCTGGGTTACAATGTTTCAAGCCACAGATTGAAAAATATGTAGGTATAGATGTAGGAAATGAGTTTTAGAACTCATAAATATCAATGTACATGAAATATAAAAGGAGAAAAAGTATAAACTATCTAGATCCAAAGGGGATTCCTTATGAAGACAAGTACCAAGTAAAAATATCTTGGAATATTACTCAACACAAAATCAATGGGTATTAATGGTCAAATCAAATCAGATAAGTGTGGAACTTAAGAGAATGTGAAGTGAATCACAACTTTTCATAAAACATTATACCCCTCAAGAACATATAGCATAATCAAAAGGAATGAAGGATTTCAAGTAATCATATCAATAAACATTCTATCTGGCAAGTTTTGAGAAAATAAGAATACCCATTTAGTAATCAGAATACAAGATCAGATAGAAAAACTTTGAATTAAAATGCATGCACATCCGAGTTGAAGAAATATTCAAGTATTTCAAAAGTTAACACTCCCATTTAAACCAATCACTCTCGAATTTTCATTATATAGGAGAAGGTAAAGTCCTGGTTCTAATCTAAAACCCATTAATGGGTACTAAAATTAGAGTGAGAAACAAGTACTTACGGTTTAAATCGAAGTTGAGCAAACCCTCAAATGATCACAGAACGAGTTTCAAATCAAAGACCAATGTTACCCCAAAGATCACAAAATATGCAAAGAAGGATAAAAACATCAGTATCTCGAAGGAAAAAATGGCAATGATGAAGTGATTACAACACTCAGAGATCGAAAACTTACCGACCTCATCAAATAGTGATGCCAGTTGCACAACCAAGCTCACAAAGAAGAAAAATTTGCAGCCAAGACAACATGTAAAGATCTCTTTTAAAGAAAATCTTTCAAAGCTTAGGATGAGCAATATACATTAAAGAAATCACGAGATCAAACCCACGACAATGGCAGAAAACAACCACAACTACCTTGCTGAGAGAACTCTTATAGAGTAGAAAACAAAAAAGGTAAATGCATAGGGATTTGCAAATATGAGCTATCAGAGTCTGAAAAACAAGAGATGGTGGCCGCTTCGAAAGGAAATCCCGCAGAGACAAAAAAATATACCGTGTTCGAGCCTTTCGACCATAAGGCCTCACAAAAACCAGATAAATCTCGAATAACTAGAAAGTGCCAACCATGAAAACCTAATAATGGCAAAGATCTTATAAAAGGAGTTGAGATAAAAATCCAACAATGGCATCAGAATTTTTTTGCCGGGCTTCGCCTGCAAGCTGAAATCCAAATGAAATGATTCTCTATTTCCAATTATCCTTTAGGATGCAAACTCAAGAGATGAGTCAATGAAACTCAACTACAGTCAGATGGTCAATGGTGGAGAAGGAAATGTATACAAGATCAATGTCCTCAGATCGATCTCAATAATCCATGCAAACCATCAAGGTTAGATGTCACCTACCCCATTAAATGTGAAGGGTGAAACCCTAACCTAGGGTGCAAAATCAATAGTGCAATTTCATCAAGGACGAAGATTGACGATCTTCATAAAAAACCTAAACTCGACCTGAGTTAGCTGGTGCCACCGACTAACTATTGAAGGGGTGATTCATCATGGAGAAGGGGCTAACCCACTTCATCAAATCAAATAAATAATCATTGCAATGAATTTAAAATCCTAACCATAGTGTATGCTCTCAAGAATACAAATGCTAACCAAATTATGCCATTAATGATCACCGAAAAGGTGAAATTTTAAACTAGAAACTTTCAAATACAAAATATGACGAGTGTATACATGCACGTATTAACTAAAAGGTGGCGAAGACTATGGTTTGGCATGTGTAATGTCAAAATGGTTTACCCTTATTTTTGCTAAGTCCACAAGGGTGGCCAAACCATGGTGAAGTGCAAAGGTGGTCCCCACAATGAATGTTTATATTTTACAAATATTATAATCATTGTAATTATTTTGTTCGTACACAAGGGTTTATTTTTGCATGCTTCAGAAGATGTCAAAATAGAAAAAGGAGACAAAGTTGCATGCTCAAAGAAAGAGACTTTCCCAGCAAGAAAGAAACTTATTATTAGTAAATTACTCACCCAACCTTATTAAAATTAGAACACTCAACTTTAGTTTATTGAGATGTAATCAAAGGCTATTAAGTGCCACTTGTACTAGTTTTTATTCTTTTATCCCTTTATTCATTATTGGATAAAGAATAAAAATAGGATGCATGGGTGAGTACAAGCCTTAGGCTATTTTTAGGAAGATGGCGAGAAATTATTTTGCTATATATTGTGTGCCTTTGCAAAGCACAATAATGAATTTTTGGATATAGGAGTACTGAAGCAATTTTTGCTAGTTTTGCCTTTTGAATGTGAAGTATTTTCTACCTTTCAAATTATTTGTTGTCTTGTGTATGTTTCTATTAGTCTTGTGAATGTAAAATTCCCTGATCAATCATCTTACCCTACTACAATTTCAGTGTTTTCTACATAATTTTAATGTGCATGTTAACTTATTAGTGTTGTTGTTATTTTCCTTAAATATTCTGCAGAAAACTATTGGCTTTGCATCAAAAATCCTTTCCCATATCAATTGTGGCTATTCTAAGTCAAATCCCTCATACAAATTTGGTGTATCACCTTATTTTTAATTACTTTATAGTAATCTTTTATTCTTAAACCCCAGAAGGGATACATCAAAAAGGAACTGGCCTTGATACCAGAGACTCACCTCAAAATAGGTATACCCATAGACCTAAGGTGTTTCCATTGTATCTACGAAAGAGAGAGACCAATTTCGCAAGATTAGAAAACCTTTAAATGTCACCAAGGGGTTTTATGTATTTTCTTTTATTTTATCCTTTCTTTAATGTTTGCATCTATTTATTTTGTGATGCATTTGCCCCTTTCATTATTCATTAAATGGTGTGTAATATTATGAGTAATCATGTTGTTAAGTTAATTAATTAAAATATGTCATAAGAAAATAATTAATAGAATTGTTGGCCTTGAATTAAAGTGTTTTAAGAGATGTGTAAGTGATGTGTAAGTTAACTTTTGAGTGTGAAACACTTCATCTTCTTCTAAATTCTAATTTTTTCCCGAAGGCTGATTTTGGAGGCTTGTGGGATAAGTTAAACTCTTCCAATACCTCTTAAATTCATTTACCAACCATACCTATGGTTGGAAGGTTGATTTTAGACTTTTATAATGCATTTGTGTAAGTCAAATTGTAAGTTTTAATTGCACTTTTCTCACATGGTTTAATTTCAGTCCTTTGGTGTGTGGGTTGGATTTGAGTATGTAAGTAAACTGTCATATTATTCACCCACCTATTTATTATGCATTGGAGAATGAATTTGAATTTTGGGTTGGGGTTGAGGATGTGTGATGTAGCATCCTACATGGATCCACCTCATCCTCTTCCCTTCCCTCTTCTATAAAATTCGAATTCCTTGCCTTGTTTTGGGTTGATTCACTTTGGACACTTCATTCTTGGGTGAATTCCTTGCTATTTTGGGAGCTCTTGCCTTTGGAGAAGTTTGAATATTGTTGCATGCTTGTTGTTTGGTGGATTTTTGGATTGTTTTCTTGGAAACAACTGTTGTTTGGAACTTGGGAAACTCCATCATGGAGAGGTAAGAGCTTAGCTCTTGAAATGCTCTTCTTTTATGAATGTAAATGTTAATGTGTGAATGTTTTGGCATGTTTGTGGGTTGTTGGGTAGATGGGCTATGAATGGTGTAGGAGAAGAATATGGGGTTTATTTTGTAGGAGGCACAAGTGTGTTTTAAGGAGGTATAAGGGTGGAGGGAGTTGGGATTTGGATTCCATGTTACAGAGAAATAACTTGCATTTATTTACTCATTATGGGGTGCCATAAGAGTTTTGGGAGGCATAAGGAAATGTGAGGAATAAGGAGTACTTGGGGAGGCATAACGAATGTCGGGGTTTTGATATACTATATTTTGGTGGTTTGTAATTTAGGTGGTGATACCCATTTCCTTTCGGGAGGCATAAAAATCATGCCCATAGTTTTTTGCTCCTTTGGCTTGCTTGATGAAGCCTCGTAATGTTTGTTATGTTTTAATGTAGTTGTAATCTACATTCTGTTTTGGACTGTGTTTTTATTGTAAAAATGTTGTTTGTGTGTTTGTGGAAGCTTGTTGTTGCCATGATTTGGATCACATATTTTATTACATTATGGTTGGGGCTTGGGGGTCAATGAAGAAGGATGGATTCTCCTTTTCATTGGATGTCTTGGTTGGGTGGAGAGCATTTCCTAACCCTTGCTCTTGTGGTGATCAAATTTGAATAATGTGAAATCTTCATGTTGTTTTTCTAGATTTGAGACAAACATAGTTTGATAGTTCCTTGTGAAATGAATCCGTGTTGTAACCTTTCCCAATTAAAGTGGATGAACTTGTAAATGTTTGTAATGGAAATATTTTGTATTGATTTGAAAGTTGTATATTATAATGTGTTAGAGATAAACTCTTTTTCCAACGTTTGAAAGAATGTGAAAGAATTGTATTCTGTATGAGGAATTTGAGGAATAAAATAATATTTGTAAATTTAGTTTATAAATCGAAAAGGATTGCATTACCTTCCTCAAACCGCATCATTGTATTGAATTTGATCATCTAAATGTGAGTTGTAATCCTTGTTTGAAAGAAAAAAATGTGTATGAAGGAAGTGTAATAATTTGTCTTTTGAAATATGTAAAATTTGGAAATCAGAGATGTATTTTAGCTTTTGAATAGTTGAATTGAATGAAATAAATGTATTAGATTAGAATTAGAATGAATTCTAATACTTGGAAGATGAAAATGGCGAATAGATCCTTTAAAATTTTATCTCTGTTTTGTATTTTCAAGTTGGCAAATACTTTATCCAAAAATGCACAGTTCGAACCTGCAATAATGAAATAAAAAATTAAATGATTAAATTGAAGTAGTATTCCCTAAAAAAATTCAATTGGAAAAATACACTTAAGGAATTTCTTAGAAAATTTAGCAAAATCGGGTTGAAACCGCTTTGTTGTCGTTTTGCTATCAAAATTGTTTTTTTTGAAATTAGGAGTCAATAAAAAAAATTACCTTCCAAATCCATCCTAAATCCATCTAAGAACAATTTTCCATGTCTAATTGACATGTTGAGAGAGGAAGAAGGACAATTGATTAAAATTTCATAAGTTAAAATCTACTAGCTTGCCTTTTAAAATCCTGCAGATCATTTTCTTTAAATTGACTCCTTAAACTTTATCAAAATCAAAATTTAATGATTCTTGTGTAAAGAGGACTTTTAGAGATTTCCAGAAATTCCTCATTTTCCCAAAATCGAGATCTTTATAAAAATTTATGGCCTTCTGAAGTTTTTCTTCATTTGGCGTTAAAAAAAATAAGTGTAATTGTAAAAAAAAATCAGGAAAAAAATTCCCTAGTGGACCTATGGGCCCGAATTTTCCCTTAGCACTTTTGGTCAAAAAATTTCCAAATGAATGGATTCCCTCGCTGCTCGATAACCGGTAGACCTTTATTTTTGGTCAAAAAATCACCTAAGTCCAAAACAAAAATTATGGAAAAATTTCCCCCGCAGACCCACCGTCCCACTTTTGCTGTTTGGTTGCCTTTCGCGGGTGCATAACATTAAACTTAGATTTTAAAATAAAAATGAACTTTTTTCCTAATTTTCCCACTGCCCCATAGCCAATCGGAGGCTTCCATGTGGCACACGAGGCATTGGAGGAGGAGTGGATCCTTTTAAATTAGCCTTTTGGAAATATTTTGGGAAAATTTTCTAAGTTTCCCCGCCTCCCCAGTCCGCAAGAAATCGAGCTTGACAAATCACACCTTGGGCATTTGTGGAGGCGCGGACCATTTTGATCCCTATTTCTTTTCGGCTGAAAAGAGATAATGTCTTAAATCACTCTAACGACCCGATTTTACGGGGTGTTGTAAAGTCGACACATGTCCTCTTCGGGCTCACGGGCGTATGGAGGAAAATCATGATTTTTCCCAAAGAAGGAAAATGTACCAAATTTTCTTCCCGCTCCATCGGCCCACACATGAGAAAACTTTCTTCCCTAGGCCCACATGGTCAACTCTTGGAAAAAGTTTCCTCCCAAGGTTAAGCCGACCCATAACTTGATAAATATGAGGAGTTAGGAGGACTTATTTATATCATTGGAAAGGTGAGGGAATTTCCTATCCAATGGGAATATTTTAGGAAGTTTTGAGAGCTCTAATTATTAGCAAAATAAATTTGAATATTTTAAGCCGTTAGATAGTGGTGTAGTGTGAAATTACCCTCTTAACCTAATTGAAATTTCTAACCCTAAATTTTGACCTTATGACCCTTGATAATTGTTAATAAAGAAAAAAATATAATCTAGTAAATTAGTATTGATATGGAACTTTGTTTGTTACAATTGTTGTCTTGTAACTCGGTTGAAGACACTTTTTTACAAAAATAAATTATTCCATAATTTTCCTATCTAATCCTAGGTTGTTCCTTTGGTCTCAAGTGGGTTGTTTCTATGGGAGTTACAAAATAGATGGATTCATCTAACAATAAAACACTCAACTCCTAAAAATAGAGCTAAAAATTACATGATTTTTTTAAATACAAAGCATTTATTTTATTTGCTTTATTAGCTTTTCCTAAAAGTAGGAATCTAAAAGTGAACTACCTAAAAAAATTAAAATCATCTAAAAACGAAACTACTTTTTCTTGTCTTAGGAAAAATTAAACTATTTTTTCTAACAAAAACCTCTTGATTTGAAACCCTAAGATAATTTTCTCTTGAAAACCTCACTTCCTACACATGGATTTTCATTTTTATTTGGTTGTTTAAATAAATGAGAAACCCAACACCTATATTTTAAAATATCAAACTTGACTGGGAAAACTATCATATCAATAAATTGAGTAAAATATGATTTATAATGAATAATAATAAAAATATCAAAACTACTTAGTAGATTTTGACATACAATTTCCGAGATGAAATAGAATACTACTTACAAAGCAATTCATAAGCCAAAGGGTTAAATGTCATCAAAAGTGACACTATCACATGGATTTTGACCCAGGATAACATCTTAATTATGTTTTTCAATTCATTCATAATATTAACTAGTGTATTCATTAAAGAATATGGAATATTAGTAGTCGAAAATACCCTAGAATAGAATCAAGGCAAAGTAAATAATATTGAAAATAAGCTATAGAAATAGATGGAATTCGAATAGCTTATTGAGAAGTTAAAAACATTGAGAAGAAGAAAGTTGGTTATATTAAATATATTGATAAAAAGAAATAAATTACTTTAGAGAAGCAAGAGAAGTGTTAACAATAGTAACAAACACAAGGATAAATAGTTTCATAATAATATATGAAATGACTACATGATTAGACATATAAGGTGATCATAAAGGAATGTGATGCTCATGAGAATTCGTATATCCAATTTTCTCCATTTAAGGGTTATCCTGTAATATATTCCCATTATTATCCTTTTGATCTAAGGTCATTTGTTGAACACCAAATAACACATTAATAAAAATGACAATTTGGATACAATTCTCAAAAGATGTTCTCTAACTTAAATAAGGTCTTCACCATTACCATATCTTTATCATCTTATGTAATTTGTTTGCCCGAAATAATTTCAGCACCACTATAAATTTTAGAGACATTCAAAATATTTTTATTCCAAGAGTTATCGGTGAGAAGAGAAACCGATCAATGATCAATAAGGTTTGAATTTATTCTAGAACTCCTTGATGCAATACAATTCATATTCACATGTAATCTATGTTTCTAGAACCCCTTGATGCGTCATCTGAAAATATATTAGACTAGGAAAATAGGATAATTCTATTAATGCACATTCTTTTCTTGGATTAGAGTATTCGGACATATTTTTGCACATCCTTCAAGTATTCATACAATATATTTATATTATGTGCTCTTCATTTTAGGATGAATACATTTTTATTTATACATAGTTTTTAAAGTCATTTTTATTTTATGAGTAAGGAGATGGGAGCTAAAGGAGGCAAAAATGTGAAACAAGAGAAAACATGTATGTAGTCTTTTATGTTTGGTTTTGTAATTAATATATGAAAACTATGTATGCATATGTGGTTTCATGAAATGACTACATGTTATTAATCCTTCATATTTTTTAAAAATTGTTGATTTTATTTTTAATTTTCCTTACCAAAATCTAAGGTTTTATATATAAAACCTCCATTCATGGTTTGTAAATCATCGTATTTCCTCAAATATTCATCTCCAAATAACTATGAAGATTTTGTTGTAGTGAATCTAGCAATTCCATCTTCTAGAAGACGTTAAAAATGTTGTTTTCTATAAAAAAAAAAATTTTAATGTAATAATTCTATAATTGTAATTTAAATTTTATTTAAAACATGTTTTTTATGGTTATTATAACAACTCCTCCACACTTAGATAAAACCCTCAAAATCCTCAAAATCCTCATAGCCATCATAACACACCTTTCCCTCCTACGGTTGAATTAGACCACTCAAGTATTCATTAGGATTTAGTTGCATATATAGTGGAGAAAAGGATACAAATATATGAATTTATTTTGTTAATGAGTTGAACTCATTCCACTAACCGCAACTTACATTCCTTAAACACACATTGGATTTATAATTAGTTGAGGTTCACTAAAAAATGAGTCAAATTGATCGGTCAACATCCTATAAAAAGAGTTATAAGGCTTATTATGCCAACAAAGTATCAACTTTGGTAATAAAAGATAAAATAATTTTAAAATACCTCATTTGTACACTACCTACTATCCCTAGTAGCATTACTAATTTTCCTTTAAGATGAAAACACTTTTCTATCCACTAGTATAACCATAATTTTATAAACAATAGTTTTTGTGACTAATATTGCATTGTTTTCATATTCCACCTCGTAACAAAAATGAGTTTCCATTCTAAATTTAAATGAAACTCTATTGTTGGTTAATCCTCTATGATATTACAACCAATTTTGACTACTTAGATCTTCATCGCTGATGAAAATTCATTACATAGGATAGAGTGTCTCGCATGTCTTGCACCTATTGACTCTAGTAGATTAACCATCTAAAATCCACCTCATCTTGATATGGACGCTGCAAAAGTTAAGCATTATATATGTATATATACACATATTGACAAACTCTACATGCTTAATGCAATATTTGATACCATCATTTAACATATAAAATAGGTGTAACAAACTACTTTTTGTGGAAGTGGGAAAAGAAATTTCTCCATCTAGTATTAGCACGAGGCCTCACCTTTGCACACCTTGTAGTTACATATGTATTGGACCCAATCAGGAAGATAGTTTCACACATTCTAGTTTGTTGGGGTGTTTAATGTTTTGATGAGTTTTGAGAGATACATTTGGATCTCACACCTCAATCACACCTTCACAAGTATTTATTATTTGTTACATGTTACAAAAATGAGTAAGGCATATATATGTTAACTGAAATATATATGTATTTAAACTTTTTCATTAAATAGGCATAATTATTAATATAATAACACGAGAGGGAAAAATAATTATCCCAGCTACATGTTGGTTCTACCATACATATATTTATGTTTATAAAGGTAATTTACAATGTTTTGAAGTTTAGATCTATTTATATTATTAATATTATATAGTTTATGTATGTGTATCTATATACTTGCGTGTGGGTGTGCAAACACTCAACTTATGATGATATATTATTTTTAAAGTTGATGACCACATATGACCTTCTACCATCTCTATAGCAATGAATAAAAAAGGTTTTGTTAGTGCAATTTTCTGCGTGATAGCAACTCAATGAGGTATCGTGAATTGTATAATTTTTATACATGTTATTAATATTAGAGACTTTATTTAATAATTTTTCCCATTTCAAACAATGTACATATATAATGTGACTTTATTGTGTACACAGGGTTTACCACAAGAATTATCATCATATTACAAATGACTAGTAGGTGTGGAGTGGTAAAAGTTTTTTTTTATAATTTTATTAATTAATTTTTCATCATGATGTTGGTTAGTGTAAATGTTTACATGCATTTGAAAATATAAATGATAATATTTTTATGGGCTAATGTTTAAGTTTACTTTTTTATATTAATAGGTATGCATTGTATGACTTCTTCTATTATATTTTTTAGGGTAGAGGATCTTAGAGATTCTCATTTTGACACTCCTGTTGATGACCCACGAATTGTCATTGATCTTGATGAGTGTGAGATGAATATTTATTATTGGGAGATTGTGGTATATGTGCACATGTAAATAGTTTTATTACCATGACTATACATGAGAAATATATAAATTTCTGAGAATAAGTTTGTGTATGCACATTTTTTCTTATAGACTACATTTTGGCACATGAGGACTCTTACTTGAACCTTTGTGGATCCTATTTCATCATAGTGAGCTCCATATGTTTCGAGGGAGATAATTCTTTAAGAATGGAAAATAAATGGAGTATTTCAAATGATAAAAGCACACACACACACACACACACACACAAACACACACACACACACACACACACACACACACACACACACACACACACACACACACACACACACACACACACACACACACACACACACACACACACACACACACACACGCACACGCACGCACGCACGCACGCACACGCGCGCGCACACACACATACAAACACACACATGCACACATGCACACGAGAGAGAGAGAGTGACATTATTTAAATTCATATATGGAAATATGCCCCTATTTGGCATTGTTTGCTGAAACATGTGGTTAAATTAGAATTATATGAACTAATCACATAGGTTTATTACATTTGTGATTTTAAATTCTTATGTATTTTCTATCATGTCATTATGGTTTATTATATGTACATGAAAATATGAAATTACCGATATTTAGGATGTTTTGGTGTTATACTCGAGATTCCGTTTCTTTTACAAACTTTAATGTGTTTCTAAGGAATGAAACACATATTAAATATTGGAATTCAATTTATGATAGTAAAATAAATATGTATTTCATAAATATACCTCTATGTAATTATTCCTTTAATATAAAATGTTTTAAAATATGATGTTTCTCTCCTAAGTGACGTATCATTGTGAGCTTATGGTCATCTCACAATGTACATTTGTATCTATGTATGTGCCTATAATATTTTAATAACTCACTCTCTAAATTACCATGGTATTTACCTATATAGAACTAACCCCTTTGAATAATTGATTTATATGGTGTGATTATCGATGTTGATAATGTTACTTATCTATCCTTTCTTACCTTACCATAATTCCATGTCCACTATTTTTTTGTATTGTACACTCTAGTTAATGAGGTTTATAAAACATTGAATTTTGTATATGGAGGTGAAAAGTATCCATTCAAAATTGAAATATAAAATATATTTCTTACTAATAACATTTGTTTCTTATATATCTAGATGTAATTTATATTAAGTCATCCTAAAAAAACATAATATCTATGTTAATAAATGACTAGCCTTGACAATAATACATCTTCATTAGAAGTGAATAGTAACAAAATCTTTGATAACCCATATTCTATATGGCTCAAAAGAGTAAATATTCATTTCAGAAATTTCAAATATTTCATTAAAAAATAATTTTTATTAGTGATACATATAACAAATTAACTTGTCCCCTTGATTGTATTTTATTTTTGGACTCATCTACTTTGCCAATCATAAATGCACTCAATTTGCACTATTTGAGTATGAAACATGTTGCCATTTATTATCTGATTACATCGACTATATATAACTATATTTTCATCAGTTGAGAAATAATTCTATTTCATCCTTTTCCTCCTCAATTATTCTCTAATTTTATTAGTATAGGCATGTACATAATATATCTATATAAATGAAATGTGATTCAATTGAGATAATCGATGCAATTACATTTATGTAAATATCATTAGCTATATTAGCACAAGAATCTTTATCTCTCCAATAGGTCAAGCCACCTTAAATATTGGAATAATATGAGGTACTATATATATTTTCATACTCATTACAATATAGAATCTAAAATTTATTTATTACTTCATAAAAAAATTAAAATAAACAATATATGTAGTTCATGTCATTGAGAGAGGCATGATTATAAGTGTATAGTCTTTATAATACAAGAGAAGGATCAATTAGTATCTATGCTGAAATCTCACACATGTCAAGTGAGATGGTAGATACTACCGAAGGATATTTTTGATTCACAAGAATTCTAGTCCTTTGCAGCTACATCAATTTGGTGATGTCTCTAAAGAGCCATGAGAGTGAAAAATAATAAAACATTGATGACACATTTTTAGATCATTACAACCCAAGAATGCCCCTTTTGAGCCTATAGCTAGAAATAACGTCCATATTTAAAATCATCTATTATTTGATCTATTTATAGTTTTATATTGATGGTTATGAATTTAACACTATAAACAACTTTAATTTTCCTTAGCATTAGGGTGTCAAGCCAAATACTTTACAATTGACACCTCATGGTACAAAATCAAGGACACCCATAATTTTTGGTGGGCTAGTATATGGTATCATATGCATCATTAGTATTCCCAAGAATACTTTTCCCTAATAGCTTCATCAATTAGGTGATGTTTCTTAAGAACTTGGAGAGAAAAAATAATCAATATTTGATGGGTAAATTTTGTTGATACTTGGAACCTACGAATATCCTATATAAGCATACATATTGGAATTGATTCAATATAAAAATATTATGTTTATTTCCCCTAGCTCCCAATGGTTAACACACAATTATAGTAGATGCAATGCTGAAGAAATATTCTATTTACATTAGGTTTAGGGTGTTGAGGAGAGTTTTTACAATTAATACCTCATGAAACTAAATTGATAGTTCCCATACATATGAATGTGATGTTATATTCAAACCAAGGTTTTTTCTAATCATTTTGGTTGTTCTTAACTACATGAATTGAGTGATTTTTGTTAAATGCCTTAAGAGTAGGGTGTTAAGGTTCAAGATATTGCAACTTTTTCTTAAATTCAGAGGAATATGCTGAGATTACCATAGTGATCGAGGAGTAGCCATGTGTTATTGATAAAATTAAAAATAACAGGATGATTTTCTTGAATGGTAACTTAACAATATGTAATTCTCATTAGACATGGATATAGGTTATTTATTTTTTGATGATGAGGATCATGGGTATCTTGAATTACCTCAAATAATTCCTAACATGGTAAGTAATTTAAACCATAAATAAAGAGTTATGTCAAGTTAATTCTTAGTGTATGATCCTCAAATTTAAAATCATCTTGTCAAGATCCATAATGAAGACTTAATCCAACAATATAAATTTGACTATGAAGATATATCTTTTCCACATGGAGTATAATACCTTCTCAATGAGTAATAGATAAATGAAAATTTTCTTCAATATCTCGAGAATAATTCTATCTAAGTAGTGGATATTTATTTCATAGAGATAACAAAGTTATCTAATGATGATTAGGATGAAGATAACATTGAACATTATTTTGTAGCTCCCACATTGTGTTTTTTCTCCTTTCAATAGGATGAATAACTATGCAAGTTACACTAGAGTGAGAAAAAAATCAATAATGATCATATTAGTGTGAAATGTAACCATTGTAATAATTGGAAAATGTGAAACATCGAGAGGCCTCTTATGGTGTCAAATGACTGAAATTATTTACCAATAAGTTACCTACATATATAATGGTCATATAGACTATGAAAACAAAGAACAAATACCAATGAGAGAACACATGCCTAGTTGAGAACATAAAAACTTTGTAATAATATAATTTCACATTGAAATAGTGTTTAAGTGAGAATGAGAAACCTAAATAAAGTGGGTATTTCATGAAATGGATTGGAAAGAATAAGAAAATTTTCATAGTAGGAATAAAAATTAGTTGATCATATGGATCCCCACTTGTAAGAGGAGTCATAAAAAAATCTAGAAGAAAATTATAATTATGTGTTTCTCAAGTAGATGGAAACATTATACAAGTAGATCGGTTTCTCAAATAGTTGTGAAAATTATCCTATTTCATTGAATGAGTTAATGGATTTTCAGATAAAATTCATATAGTTTTATCCATACACATGTCACACTCTGAAAAGTATAAGTAATGTAGAATTTTTTGATATCCCCCATATGTACATACATGAGCTAGGGTTTTTTTGTTTTTCCTTGGTTTGTTTAAATTTTTTCATGTTTTTGTTTCAATTTTTTCCTTGGTTGTGTCTATTGATTTAGACGTATTTTTATTAATGTTAAATTTCTAGCATGAAAAATTTAAATTTCGACATAACAACCAACCCCCACTTGTAATTTTATTTCCCTGTCTTTGTGAACTCTTTCTTTAAAGAATAAATATTGATACGAGTGGGAAATAGTAACATATATGATATATTTTTGTGAATCTTAGGCATGTTAGAGTAGGTATTTAACTTAGCTCATGTTCACCTAGGTACATTATTTACCTTTATTGTATTTATCCTCACCCACTTGTGTGTGTGGATATTTATTTTTATTTATTTCGATATTAATGAGATATTATCTAGTTGTTAGGTATAGTTCTTTACTTGATCTATGGTATTGACTAGCTCTTTCCTAGATCTACGGTATTGACTAGATCTTTGATGTCTAGTTCTCTCATAAATCTATGGACTTGACTAGTTCTTTGATGACTAGTTATTTCCATGATTTATAGCTTGATCTATGACCTTGACTGGTTCTTAGATTTTTATTCCTTGCCTATATAAGCAAGGCCCATTCTCATTCTATTTCATTGAGTTCCATCTTAATATATGATATTGCTTCTCATTTATTTGCAAAGGTTTATGTAAAGTTATTCGGTGAATTTCTTTCATCTTATAGATCGTAGTGTTTGATTAGCATCGTGTTGTTATCTTGGTACGATATGGTTATCATTCCTTTCATGGTATCGAGAAGTGGAGATATCTGTTGACATTAAATCTGTAAGTTTTATTTTGCTAAAAATTCATTGTATATTCATATATTTGGGATTTGTTCATATGTTGATTTGTATAAATTTTTATGGAAAATAGAGGCTTCCATTGGATCCGAAAGGCATGAAAACCCTAAGATTATTGTAAACTCGGTCATTTTAGCAGGCACCGGTTGTTTTTGGGGTTTTGTTGTTGTTGCAAAGAAGCACACCTGGATCACCTCGGGTATGGTCATAGTATGGTCATATGAGGGCTTAAAGCTTGTGAGTCCTTAGCCCTTAGGCATATGGTATGGTCATATGAGGGCTTAAAGCTTGTGATTCGTATTTAGTAGGTGCTTAACGTCAGCCCCCTTTAATTTTATTTGTGTGGTGAAGGCAACAACATTTTATTTTGTTTTAGTGGCACCTAAAATAAATAACCTTGGGAAAATTTTAGTGGCGAATATTCGTAATATGGCAAATATTCCATTTTTGAAAATTTTGAAAAGGTGAATTTTTGGCACGGCCAAAGTGACTGTTCACCTAAAAATTACACTTTAATTTTTTTTAGGGGTCGGCTTCGCCTACCCTTGAAAAATATCCCCTATATAAACCTAGATTATTCACGGGTAGAACACTTCTACTTCACATTTTTCAACAATATGATATATCTGTATTATAGATGCACGACAAGGGTAAGTTATTGACGTGCAACAAGGAGGGTTTGCGCAGACAAGGAGATACTGTAGATATTGACGCATAGGAGACGCATGACAAAGATTTTGTTGACAAGCGACATGGATTTTTTTTCGATGAGCAAGAAGAGGGCAGAAGTTGCAGACGCGTGACAGGATATTTGATGACGCGTGTCAACATGCCTTAGTGACGCGTCAACAGGCCTTAGTGACGCACGTCAACAGGCCTTAGTGACGCATGTCAATAGACCTTAGTGACGCGCGTCACTAAGGCCTATTGACGCGTGCGTCACTAAGGCCTGTTGATGCGTGTCACTGCATTTTTGACGACGCACGACAAGGAGGTACAACATATAATGACGCATACCAGCGCGCTTGACATAGAGTTTTTTGATGCGCGACACGGAGATTTTTTGATGAGAAAGCAGAGGTCGGAGAGGCAGACGCTACGCGCGGGGAGATTTTTTGTCGCCGCGTCAAAAATGCAAAGACGCAAGTCAAAGACCTTAGTGATGCGCGTCACTAAGGTCTTTTGACACGCGTCACTACATTTTTTTGACGCGTGACAGTAAAATCTCCCGTCGCGCGTCTGCAGCCTTCTGTCGCAGTGCTTGATAATCAGGTGAAATTTTTTCATACAACCCCCAAAAAATTCGCCTTCCCGTGAAACCGGTTCCGGGGATATTCACCAGGTATTCTCCACCTCCGATTTCCAGGAGGTCTCTTAAAATGAACCCTGTAAATAACAGAAAAATATTAAAAAGCTTGTAAATTTTGATCGGTAACTCGGTTTTGAGTGCCGATTTTTGTAAAAGTACTTTTTTTTTCGTGCTCTTTCCATTGGAAATATTTATTTTAGACTTGCACTATGATTATAAAGTGTCAAATATGGAGGAATGTTGTAATCAATTGTGGACGCAATGGCCGGTGAGCCCGACGTCCTAAATTTTTGGGAGTTATAGTTTGTACCTATCATGGATTCCAAGAATGATATGATTTTCTCTGAAGTATGTGGACTTCAAGAGGATATTGTAAAATTTGTGAAAGAAAATAGATCACTCAAGAAGTGAAATTCTCTTCTACAATCACTCATTCATGATAAGGATACAATAATACACTCCCTGCAGAATAAACTTGCTAGCCTACAACATCACCATCATATTGTGGACAACCATATCCATGCTCCTAGTCCACTTGCAGTTGTTGCTCTTGTACCCACTAACATTGATCTACAGTCTTTGAGCATGAACCTGCTTTTGATGCTTCTAAACCTGTGAGGCTTGTTACTGCATGCTCTTCCACATTTGTGCCTATTACAATACCACATGTTGTGTATCCTATTTCTGCTCAACTGCATGGATTTTTTGAGAAGCATACTACTACATTCAGTTCTCGCATGCTCCATTCTATGGGTCTCACTAGAGAAGTCATTGGCAGACATTCACAGGGTATTTTTTCCTCTATTCCATATGTTAAGTGGAATTCTCGTCATGACATTGGTTTTCAAGCAGATACTTCATTGGGATCACACATTGAAAGAGCTCCTTTTTTGGTTCGATTGACTCTTTCTGAGGATCTTGAGTGACACATGAGTTCTACATCTTCACTCAGGATTGAGAAACCTGAGATTTTTGCTTTTAGACATGATCAACCTTACACACATTCCGATGTTATTTTGCATGCACCCACTATGCATTTTACACCAAGTCATATGCAGGCATGTTCTTCATCCATCCATGTTGATTTGGGGTGGATATCGATCACTCCCGGAGGTGACATAGGCACTCATTGATCGAGAGGATCGAGGCATTGATCCTCCACCATTCAGCCTCTTGCTCCATTTTCTATACCTTCTACATTGTGATGCTTCTTTTTTGAGCATATTTCTTTAACAGTGTAGTGTATCTCTCTTGTTTTAATAGAGGCTTCCATTGGATCCAAACGCATGAAAACCCTAAGATCGATGTAAACTCGGCCGCTTCTACAGAGACAATTGTTTTATGGGGTTTTGTTGTTGGAGAAACACTTGAATCACCTCGGGCATGGTCATATGAAGGCTTAAATTTTGTGATTCCTACTAGTAGGTGCTTAACTTCAGCCCCCTTTAATTTTATTTTTATGGTGTGGGCAACAACATTTTATTTTGTTTTAGTGGCACCTAAAATAAATAACATAGCAAAAAATTAAAAACTTGTAACTTTTGATAGGTAACTCGGTTTTGAGTGCCGCTTTTTGCAAAAGTACTTGGTTTTTCATGATATTTCCATTGGAAATATTTATTTTAGACTTGCACTATAATTATAAACTATCAAAAATGGAGGAATGTTGTAATCAATTGTGGACGTAATTTTGGTTGAGCCCGACATCCTAAATATTTGGGAGTTACATTTATACCTAACATGGATTCAAAGAATGATATTCTTTTCTCTGAATTATGTGGACGTCAAGAGGATATTGTAAAATTTGTGGAAGAAAATAGATCACTCAAGAAGTGAAATTCTCTTCTACAATCACTCATTCATGATAAGGATACAATAATACACTCCCTGCAGAACAAACTTGCTAGCCTACAGCATCACCATCATATTGTGGACAACCATATCCATGCTCCTATTCCACTTGCAGTTGTTGCTCTTATACCCACTAACATTGATCTACCAGTCTTTGAGCCTGAACCTGCTTTTGATGCTTCTAAACCTATGAGGCTTGTTATTGCATGCTCTTCCACATCTGTGCCTATTACAATACCACATGTTGTGTATCCTATTTCTACTCAGCTGCATGGATTTTTTGAGAAGCATACTACTACATTCAGTTCTCACATGCTCCATTCTATGGGTCTCACTAGTGGAGTCATTGGCAGACATTCACAGGGTATTGTTTCCTCTATTCCACATGTTAAGTGGAATTCTCGTCATGACATTGGTTTTCAAGCAGATACTTCATTGGGATCACACATTGATAGAGCTCCTTTTTTATTCGCTTGACCCTTTCTAAGGATCCTGAGCAACACATGAATTTTGCACCTTCACTCAAGATTGAGAAACTTGAGATTTTAGCTTTCAGATATGATCAACTTGACACACATCCTGTTGTTCTTTTGCATGCACCCATTGTGCATTTTACACCAAGTCATATACAAGCATGTTTTTCATCCATCCGTGTTGATTTGGGGTGGATATCTACTCACTCGTGGAGGTGACATAGGCACTCATTGAGAGGACTCTACAGGCATGGATCCTCCACCATTCAGCCTCTTTCTCCACTTTATATACCTTCTACATTTTGATGCTTCTTGTTTTCAGCATCTTTCTTTAGTAGGTGTAGTGTATCTCTTTGTTTGTTGAGAGATTTTGAATCTGTATTTTCAAAACTTTTGGCATTTTGATGATATCTCTTGTGGGGGAGTTATTCGGTGGAGCCCGGTGTTAGTTTGTCGGTGTTTGAGTAGTTGTTTTGATAACTTTTACAAATGTGTAGTGCCACTCCACCCATTCGGAGTATGGGAGGGTGTCTTGCTGATCCTACTTCTTCGGGTTTTGGGTCCTTGCCTTGTTACCTTGGATTTTCTTGGATCGTGACACTATGGATTTTGTGTCTTTGCCTTGTTGCTTTTGTTGTTTTTTTGGATTGTGGCACACCTATTTGCAGCACTTGATCGAATTATGTTTGGTGTTTTTTGTGCACTTTCAACATCACTTCGTTGATAGTCTCCTTGTATGGAGCTATCCTGGTGGAGCCAGTGTCAAGCTTTTTTTTTTGAGTTTTGTGACCGAGCAAAGTGGATTCATACCACAGTGTACACCAAACTTCTTCAGCATTATATGATTTTTTGAGCCGAGCTTCTTGGGATGCCTTGGAGCGGGTCTTTACTCTCTTTACTTTGTTTTTATTGGTTTTGGGTACGTTGTTGTGTCCCTTTTTTCGCAGTTATTGTACATGAGTACCTCATCAGGCCTAGTTATCGGGACTCATACTGTGGACATGCCACATCTATTTTGGCCCCTAGATTCACTTGAGGGGGGGTGTTAGAGTAGGTATTTACCTTATCTCATGTTCACCTAGGTACATTCTAGTGAATTGCTTTCATCTTATAGATTGTCATGTTTGATTAATATGTGTTCTTGGCTTAGTATGATATGGTTCGTTCCTTTCAAGGCATTCATATGGTGTCCAAATAGCCAAATGGGACTTTAACATTATCCCTCAATTTTCAAATTATGAATTTTAGCAACTAAAATTTCTTCCCGCTCTAAACCAAAACTAATTGGGGTTAAACATGTGTGGTTAAATGCTAATTAAATGTGCTAAAGGAGATAGGGATTGAAACCCTAAAACATATAATTTTTAAACTATTGTTTGACCCTAAAATATCACCTCATAATGAAACTATATGGAGTGTAACATGGAACTCAACTGAAACTTCATATTTTACCTCCAGGGAAGCCATAAAAATCAGCTCATGCTATATATTTCCAAAATGGTATTTTTCTCATTTATGGTGATACCGTTGTAAAAAACATTAAAAAATTTCAAAATGGTCATTTGAGAACATTTTTAAAATGATCTATCACTTGGAGGCTATAATGGCATGATTAAATTTCTATTTGAGAAAGCATTTTCTAGTCAAGAAATCCATTCTTGCCCATAACATCTAAAAATATATTATCATTTTCCCTATGATTAGTGAGCTAAATTGACTAAAATTTGGAGAAAATAATCCTAAGAAAAAACATTCATTTGATCCATTTTTTGGTTCATGGAGTGTATTACTCGTAGATATAAGAAGTACAAATTTTTCTCTAAGAATTTTGTCCTCTTTGAATATATTTGCATTTTCCCGGTGATCCACTAAGCCAAACTATATGAAATTTGGAGCAGGTTATTCTCATAAAATCATCTTTAATTTTATCCATTTTTTGCATGATGATTTAAGTATTTTTTGAGTTATGGAGGACTTCCTTTTGTCTTAGTATTCTTCCATGTTCGAGAAATTTCACACTTTGTCATTTATTTGGTGAAGAGAATTGTCTAAAATTTGGAGCATTAAAATGAAAATTTTTAGACCACTCTCATCTCATTTTTAAATTCATAATTCCATTTTATAAATATAGACATCCTACGTAGGACCTATTAAAAATAGTAAGTGTTGGAACTTTTTATTAAACTTTTCATAGCCATACATCTCTTGTCTATTTCACTCTATTTTTTCATAATAAAGATCAAATACTCATTGGTTGAGCCAATGATGGATGGATGGTTGGAGAAGATCATTGAATCCATTTATTATTCAATATTTCACTCAAAAATATTTCAAAGGTGAAGATGGAAAACATTGAGATTTAAAAAAAACAGCCCATTGGGATAGTATTTAAACCATTGATATCTTAGATGATTTTTCTCGATTATCTCTCATTAGTGAGAAATAGTATACCTTTAGAGAATAAGGTTACACTCAAAGCGGTTCAATTCAAAAAATATGTCAAGAGAAAGGATTTCATCCCTAAATTATTTCCACATAATTCATTGAGAGAAATATATTCATCATGAGAGGCTTCTTTATATTGAGATTGATCATATTTTTCTTCTTCTCTATTTTATTTATTCTCTCTACATTCTAATTCTTTGTTGGAAATTTACTTTTTGGCTATTTCATATTTTTCACAAAAGTGACATTTTTTTTAGCATTGTAAAATTTTATTTTTATAAATAAGAAAACAATTTTTTTTTATTCCTACAGGAATATGAAAGGTCACAAGTGGTAGGAATATGAAAATTCACTTAGGGGGAAAAGAAGAGTCACTTTGTAAGCTATGTATTAGGATGGATTCTCCATTACAAATTGTGGATGGATCTTTTTCTCTGATTATTACAAGAAGAATATAATTTATTCTATCTCCTTATGTTTATTATTCTACTTTCTACATTCCAACTATGCATGCAATATTTGTAATCTTGAAAAAAAAGAAAGAACTTTGTGTCTTTGATTTGTTATTATTATTATTACTTACATAGTATTTTTATTTGTTGATTATTCTTTAAGTACCTTTTGTTAATGTTTTTGAAAATATACAAATAACTATTCACAACCTTAACCTTCTCCTTTTTTTCCTATGTCCCCATTATTTCTATCAAAGTAAATTGTTCCATTTTATCCCATACAAATAATTTACCACATGCTTAGTGGAGTATTCTTGTGTGATCCCCAACCTAATGTCTACTCATATATTTTATCATTTCTTGCATTTAATAACTGAGAGCCTCCCCATTTGTAATAGGAGGGATGTAGTCTAAGACCGTTGGTGAAAATCATTACTTTTTACTATGAAAAATTATTTCTCCAAGAATAATTCAAGGTGATAAATGGAGTAAGATACTAAATAAGATAATGCATTTGTAAACCTCATAATAATTTAAACACCAAAACAATATAAAGAGGAAAAAGAAGATATCCTTTCCAAACATAAATCCACGTAGTAAAATTGTTGTAAGGCCTACCTCATAAGAGAAATTTAATACAAGATTCCGAAAATCAAGAGCAAGCTATCCTAAACTGCCAAGTCCAATATTTCTCCAAGACGAATAGAACTCTTCTTTTAAAAATAGAGCCTAATCTAAACCACGAGAAGAACCTCAAAACCCTCAAATTTGGAGGATAATAACGGAGAAGAGTATCCAAACAAAAATATAATAGGTTGGTGATAGGTGTCAGCCCTCAACCCAAGTATACATGTCACCAAGTACCATGAATTTTTTGTTACAAAACACTAAAAAAATTAATTATAAAGACAAACAACTCAAGTATACACATGGAGTAACTTTCACTCTAAAGAAAAATACTTTACAAAAAAAATCTAGAAATTTTAGTGGTAGAAAGGGGGTCAAAAGGGGAAAAATTGTATTACGAGACTTGAAAATATATCACCTACCCATAGGTATGGTACTTGGGGCTATTTTCAAGTAAAATTAGGATCATTACTTGCCTTAAACTCATCCAAAAGGTCACTTCTTAAAAAAATTAGATATTTTGGAATCAAGAGTGGTTTTGACTAGTTAATAATAAGTTTAATCACACAAGCCAAGTCATGGCATGACTAACTAGCAATAACCAAGTAATAACCAAAAAATAAACCACCACTTGAGAGATAAAAGCAAGGTAATAAAGGAATAAATAAAATAATAACATAAACCAAGGGGGTTAAATAAAATAACTATAAGGTAAATAGAATCAATATAAAAATTACTATTTAAACAAATAATCACATACGAATGGTCTATTTTCCTTTTTTTTCCTACATAATCAATTGAAAGGTCACACGTGTTTGATAAAAATGGTAAAAAAGAAATAATTCATATAAAAACAATCAAGTCATGCATATGCTAATTAATCAAATATTTACAAACGCATCTATCCATCATACACAATAAATTAATTCATGAATATCTTCCACAACATTATTTACATTTTAATATAAGATGCATGCTAACATCACAATCCATGAAATCCATTAACATCATACTGAAATTAGATAGTAATGATAATAATTGTGAATTGTCCTCATGGGACAAATACAAAACCTATAAATGAAAGTTAGAATATAAGAGTAATGTGATGACAAAATAATAAATATTCAAATCTATTAACAATAATTCAAACATCTTAATCATGAATAGAATAATGATTTGGAATAAACAAAATATGGAGAAAAATTGGTGGGTACTACAAAGAAGAAACAAATTATTACTTATGTCAATGTGTAGAGGAAAGAAATAAATTGAATTCAAAATAGATGGTGAATACCTTGATCCTCCCATTAGGTAAATTGTAGTTACTAAAACTTGGCTTCAACAATATCCTATAAATAGATAATATTTATTTTTCAAGACTATAAAATAAATAAGAAGATACTCTATTATTCAAATTTAGTTCTTTCAACAATCATTTATTAGATAAAATATTGAGGTAGACCATTAAAAAATTATCTACGGAATATTTTGGGTTAGAACATAAATTAATTCTTGGTACTATCAATAGTAGAGTTTATCCTAGTGGTTCATTAGATTGAATTTTAATGGTATATCGACTTAATAATAGATGTAGAAAGGTTTCATTTGATTCGATTTTAATGATTTAGGTTATATTATATGTTAAATTTTCTTTTTAATTACTTACCATAATGTTTATGTAGGTTAGTGGTGCCAAAACTGATTCAAACTTGACTTGGTAGACACTAATAGTAGATAATTCTATATTTTCAAAATTAAGAGATCTTAAGAAATCAGAAGGAAAGATTGTACTCTCAAAAGACTGCCACACATTAATCAATTATTACCTATAAGAATTGTTAGGGATTAAACTACATTTATTTTAAACACATATTTTGTTACTGATGCTTCATCTAGAAATGATGAATAATGCAATTTCATGTGTACGTGAATTTGACCTATTAAACAACATTGTTATCATATTAAGAAGGGGTACTTTTATGCCAAAATTGTTTTGTCATCTTCTAACAAGGCATATTTATAGAAAACTAAGGTAGTTATAATAATTATTCACCTCTAAATAAATTGTGATTGTGCCAATTTTTACCCATAAGGTCTCAGAGTGAGGTTTGAAACTACACCTCAATATTTGATACATGTTGTGAAAACTTTGTAAGAACTGACATTGCAATCAGAGATACCAAAAAAAGGTATGAATAATAAAGCCAAGAACTTGTCACTTCACTACACAAATTTGACATTCAAGGACTTCTCACTTAAATATGTACCAGTCATATGTCACTACTTGTCTATGGGTATGATATTAGGATACAGTATAGGGATTCAAGAAATTTTGGTCAACCCAAATGTTTAATTTAAAAACTAAGCAATCATAATTTCAAGTGTTTTTTAATTTGGCATAAACAATAACACTTTTGTTATATAAAGAAGTGGTACTGGATTCCATAATGGGTGTTCCTACTTGTAACAAAGTATAATTAGAGGAAAAGAACATCCTTGTAAGCATGATTTTCGTTCATGGAAGTGTTGGAAAGACCATTGTTTGATCCTAAGGTCAAAGTTTTTGAATTCTCTAACTGTACCTTCATATTTTGTAACTCTTATTTCAATTATTTTACATGCCAAATTAGTGTAAATTGTTCCTATAAAATTTAATTTAAGGTTATGGTTAGGTGAATACATGTAACTTTCCTACATCAGTGTGTTGAAATTCATGGAATTACAAGTATGGGATTAAATCTATACTGAAATCATTTTTCTATTCACTCCACGAATCTGACATTCAAGAAATTCTTTCTCAAATGTTAACCATGCATCCATGGCTTGTTGTCTAAGGGAAGTATTGGATCTCAATTTTTCACCCATCCTAAATAATAATAATCTAGGGATTTGAGGAAACATGGGACTGTCTCCAAGTTTTTTTGACTTGAAATGAGACATGCATTTAGAGAAGTTTGGTTCCTTAACTTATTCCTACTACTAAACTACTCCCAATGTTGGAAGTGAAACTATATAATCCTAAACTAGCTTTCCAAGGGACCAAGGTTAAAAGGAGTTGCATAAACTAAAATCCTACACTTAAGATGGTGATAGCACAAAAATAATGCAAAAGATACTTTAGAAAGAGAGAAAATGGGGATAAAACTATGATGGAGAGGGTAGAGATGATAACCACAGTCCAAATAACATCTAAATTCCCATTTTAAGACAATGCACAATAGAAACAAACCTTGTAACATGAGGAAAAACAAACTACATACTTGTAAATAAATGAAGATGCAAAGAGATACAATATATCACTATCTAAGGCAGTAAAAGACCATAAAACTAGTACTTTTATTGCTCCAATATGATGCACATGTCATTAGAATGAAGGAAGGTGTTAAATCATTTTCAAAATCATATTCAAAGGAATGCAACTCTAGAACAATTTTGAATTAGTTAAAATGATGCCCTTGTATTCCAAAATGATCCAAAAGTACAAATGAGCATCACTTTATGACATATAGAGAAGATGGGAAAGAAAGAAGATGGAGAAAAAGAAGGAAACTCAAATTTCTCTAGTCACTAATAAATGCCTAAAAAACATCATGGGAAACCTTACACACCCATTCCCTCAATGTACATTGATCCAGGAAGATGAAATGTGCACCAGACTTAATTAATTTGGCTTCTCAACTACCTGGAATTGTTCATTTTTAATATTGGTGATGTTTTCAAATTTTTAATATATTTACCTAAAAAATATAAGAATTCTAGTTTTTGTGGTGTAGAGGATGTCAAGACCTTTCCAAAAAGTCCAATATTATGAAAATCAGAATTGTGGGTAAACATTTATGGTCATTTCATGATTTGGGGGTCGATGTTCCATGCAATCTCTCACATTGGGCAATTAATTGTTCACTTTTCCATTTTCCTTTACTTTTCCCCTTTGTTACGGAAGAATCGAATATATTGGGTACTTAGAGTACAGAGGGCATTGGGTCGGTTGAGTCTTAAAACCCTACAATTCCCATACCCTTTGTTTTGCAGTTCTCATCGCCTTGCATGGAACAATTTGTTCTTGAGAACCCTATGCCATCCATACCCATTCATTCTAACTCTCCAGGGCCCACACAACAAATAACTCCCGACCTCTTTTGAATTGTGGACACTTCAGCCAATCCAGGAACACTTGACCCAATGGAACTTGTACTATCCGACCCCCAAAAGTTTGCATCTCCACATTCCAAAGGACCATTTTTATTACGTCTATAAACCAAGGCTATGGAACCTTAGTTCCATCGACACCTATTCCTACCACACTGCATACATTAAAATAAGCCTTTTTTCACATTTTATCATTTTTCCCTGAATTTTTCACTAACTCCTTGAATTTTTCTTGGACGCGGGAGTTTGAAAAAGATAGACTTAAGTTCCCCAAAGCTAATTTTTCCAATTTTATCCATTTTGTAAAATTTGGCTAAGTATGAAGTTCTGAAGCCTAGAGGAATAAGGGAATTTCATCATAACTATCATATGTGTCAATGAACATGAAAACTACTTGTTTTCTCCATATTCATCATTGAAGCTCCATTAAGCTCTCCAAGTCTAAATATCTCGAGTTGTTTAATTTTTGCAAAGGGTGCAAAAATGGACAACATGAATGTTATTGGGTGAGTAGGATTTTTCTATAAACATTTGGTTCATTTGATTTTTTTCATATTAAATATGGAAATAATTTCAAATGTATGCAAATTTGGCTTCAAAATAATGCTTTTTTTAGTATTGAGAAATGGCTTATTAATACCATAATGGGTATGACCTCTCATAACCGAACATACTTGGAGGAAAGAAAGGAATTTTTAGGTACGATTCTCCCCCACATACATTTTTATAGTGCAATATATCACCCATGAGGTCCTAAAATGTTATTTCTCCAACTGCACCAATGTATTTGAAAACTCTTATGTCAAATGTTTTGAATGTCGAAGTGGTGGGAAAATTTCTTGTCTAATTATATTTAAAGATACTTGGTAGGAGCATGTATAGGAATTTCCTATTCCGATGTACTAGAATTAGTGAAATTTTAAGAAGAGGTATCAGAAGTGGTGATGACTTCTATAGCTAAAGCACTTTTCTATTCACTACATGAATCTGATATTTAATGACTTCTCACAGAAATTCCTCCCACACAAACATAAATTATTGTATGAGGAGATGATTTGAGTAGACATTAGATGGATAAAAAGTTCATATGTTGTTGTTGATGTTTTGTAAAGAAACAAATAATGACAATTTCAGGTATGGCTGATGTTGGTATAGAGATAATATTATTTTATTGAGAAGGGGGTTTCATTGTCATACAAGGTATGCCTAATCCTCACAAACAAAAGCAAGAATATGTTGAGATTATTAGAACTATACATTATTGTAAAGCCTTTGTTATTGTATAGTTTGGGATTATGTTAAGAAAGGTTTGCGTAAACAAACAATGAGAATTTCAATCACATATAGAAAATAATTGAGAACCCTCATCACTAATGCTCCATGCTTGAATGGTTCGAAAGTTATTTGTTACATTGAACAATTTAAGATCGTAAATAAAAATATGAAATTTTAACTCCATCATCTCCAAATGTTTAATTGATCGTAATTAATTGTCTCACCGGCCAATAACCATACAACATTCACACATTTAAATTACACTTTAAGGATAAATTTAATAGTTTACACTAGATGTCCAACACATACAGATCAATTTTATGTGCAATATCATTAAATTATTTATAATACACATACATTAAACTAGCATGGCTTCTTGGTAATAAAAATAAAAAACATATGCTACATTCTTAACACCATGTCATATCATGATATGAATAGCCAACTTGTGGCTAACATAATCTATTATCATGTCATATAATATTTATTTAAGATTTCATATGCTTAATGGGTCATCCTTAGTGATTTTACTAGTATAGAAGGGAACATATAGGAGTTAAAGAGTAATATGTTAACATGATATTAATCATATAAGTTTTATTATATGATTTGGAGGTTTTCAATAGAAGTGGCTAATTCATTATACTTGCATATTGTGATAATTTATCTATATTTTATTGTTCCTTTTTGTATCCAAGTAATTTAAGTGTAATTGGTATACAATCTTTGATTTGGGCCAAATTTAGGTCAAAATGATTGTTTCCAAGCTTTAGCTATATCTCCAAATAGGTGACTATTTTTTTACATTTTAACAAAACTTTACTAATCAATAAAGTAATGTTCACTACAAATTTCAAGTTTCATTCACGTGTATTTCAGAATTTATAATTTTCTCAAGAGGAAAAAATATTTTGAAATTTTCAAATTTTTTTATATTTTAAGAAAGATCTACAAAAATAAAATTGTTTTATTCTCTAGATTTTTTGAATTAAGATAGAAATTATTCCAAATTATAACATTTAAATTTTTTGTTAGCAATAATTTGTTCTTGAAACCCTATTTCTTTTGCATCATAGGGATGAAAATTTTCTATTGAAAGGATATGTTGGATTCTAGATAATGGTGGGTTGAATTTAAGAATACATATTTGTACTCTACATGGAACTATTCTAGGTTTTCATTTTGGCTTTATGGTCTAGTATAATGTTGGTTTTTTCTATTTGTTTTCTTAGCTAGGTGCACAAAAGAAAAAGATATTGAGAAATAAACTAAAGATGCTAAGGAGAAATGTTAATAAATAAATGAAAATATAGCATATAAGGAAAATTAGAAGATGAAGAAGATGGAGAAGGAGGAGTAAGTGGATGAGGAGGAGATGAAACACAAAAAGGAGAAAATGAAGAAGACAAGGTAGAAGGAGGAGGAGAAAGAGAGGAAGGAGAAGGAGAAGAAGGATAATAAATAGAACAATGACAAGGATATGTAGAAGAAGAAGAAGAATAAGAGTAATAATAATACAAATAAAAAAATTAGGAACAAGCTACAAGTGATTTAGAGTGAAAAGAAGATTATAATGTTGAACAAAATATAATGCATAAGATTTCATATAGTATATCTCAAAAATGAATGATTTAGTATTTACTTTTGTAGATTACATCCATAGGAAAAAGAATATAAAGGAATTTCAAGTCGATGGTAATAAGATTTAATTATTTAAATATTTGAACCTCTCTAGTTTTAAAGCCTATTTTTCACTTTTGCATAGTTGCCACATTTTTGGTTTGGAGAATGTCATTGCACAATATATTTTAGATCTTATAGACTTACCTCAGTTGAATAAAAATGGAAAATCAGTTTGAAACATGAGGAACTTTTTTTTTTACATTAATAAGGTGAAGAACAAATTAATTAATAAGTATCCAACCAAGTTGAAGAATAAGGACAATGCAACGGTAACATGGGAGGAAGAATAATTTTTGTACCAACATCCGTAGATTATTGAAATTGAGGTCTACACTTTGTGAAGTATCCTCAAGAAATTGTCAACATTGTGGACAATATTTCTTTGGGAGGGGGTGTGTTATGCACTTAAACCTAGGTCATATATCGGGATATAGATTGGTGGTCTATAGATAACATATTTTTTTATCATTTCATATTATATTTTTTATACTTTTATATAACTAATGGGTCGGCCTTGGTGCTTACCCTAGTATATAAGGGTGTATAAAAGAGTTAGATTATAATAAATAAGTCATTATATTTTCATATTGTGATCATTTTTTCTATATTTTGGTGTTCTTTAGTCTTATAATGTTTCTTATATTAGAAAATATATAAGTAATTTGATTACAACATATATCCACACAAGAACCTCAAATTTAATTCTAATTTTGATGATTAAAATTAGATTTTCCACAAGGTAGCTAGCATGGAAAACAATGTCAACCATGCATACATAATAAAAAAATGTAAATTTAATTCACTCCCACATCAATAAGAGGTTTTTTAATTTTTCCAAAAACAAACTATTATAAGATACCATTATACACATGTATGAAAAGTACATATTTTTAGTAGAGTATTTTCAAGGATTTGACTTAATGATTGAACATAAATATTGGAAACCAACAACAAACACATATTCTTATTTCATCCCCTTAATTACATGAAAATTCTCTTCAAAACATGTATCTTTAAAACCAACAATAAGAACCCATTCTCATTTCATCCTTTATATTTTATGAAATAATTTCTAGAATTGGATAATATAGATCAAGATGTTTTAGAAGCAAAATAAGGTCCCTAGTAGAATTTATTAGCCCATCCAGATGTTTTATTGCAAAATATCACAATTGACACCCAATTTTTTTTATTTTTAAAATAATTATGTTTACTATAACCAAGAGAAAACAATAAAAACTTAGGGTAAACTAGGAGAGGATATAGATTCGTATGGTACATTCCTTGGTGTGACAATTTATGATTAATTTCCCATTAATGTTGATCATTTTTTCTCTTAGTGATTTTAAGAGACATCACCGATTGAAGTCACTCAGAAATACTAGGATGGTTGGGGAAAACTTAAAACCTATGGTAATTTCTACTTGCCACTTGTATGTGTAGGAATTATTTTTATATTTATATAAAGTGTCCAATACGAAATATCATAGTGAAAACCTTAACACTAAGGTAAATTAAAGATATTTAAAATTTGCATTCTTTTTTCTTGTTAGAAAATTGTCATGACCTAGTCAAAATAAGGAGATTATTTAGTATATGGACTAGATACCCAATGTAAGTTCATAGACTACATTACCAGGTGTCATGGATTATGAGAAATTTCTCATCAATGATTTTCCATTTTTTCTCAAAGGGATCTTAAGAGACATCACCTAAGCGATGTGCTTGTGAAGGATTGATATGGATGGGTAGAAAACTAAATTTGTTTATAACATATAGCACACCACACACATATATATAAGCAATATATGTTTGGTGCCATGAGGATCCAAATGTAAAATATCACTATTGAAAGCCAAAAATGAGGTAAATTGAGGCTTTCTGCAGTGTTGTGTTCACCATGAGCACATGAAAACCATCCATACCTAAGATAATCCATGAGATTATTTTGTATATGGACCATATTCTAGTAGTTATGCTTATATATGACATTTGTATGTTCGAATTATTGTAATAATTTTCCCAATATAGCTTGACCATTTTGGCTCCCATGTCTATTAAGAGACATCTCCCAAATGATATAACAAGGAATGACGAGTATGGTTGTGAAGAATTTTTTTCCTCAATTAACATCTACCATGTCACGCAAATGTGTGGGTGATATAATGTTTATGATTTAATAAAATTTTAATATTTCATTAAAATCTAAATGCAAAGATCTGCTATAAATGATATACAATGGAATATAAATGTTAAAAATTTATTTAATTTTAACTATGAAAAGAAATGAGAGAGGAAAGGTACTTATCTTAATTTATCTTATCCAGTAGTGAGTGTAGACATGAAAATATGATGAAAACAAAAAACAACGACCATCACAACGAATAATACAAAAAATGTAGCACAGGTTGGATGGTTGGACTGGGGCCTCTCGACAAGGACAGGGGCACCTATGGGCACCATAGACCTATTTTTTGGCATTTGGGTCTATAGAAAGTGTTGGATCCTTATTCTGATATGGTTGTTATAGATTCACACTTTTTCCTTTGGTCACCTCTATGTCACACTTGGATTGCCAACGTTCCTGTAAATCTACACATAAATATCCTCCTATGAAACCTTAAAAAAATGTCAAATATTAAAGAATAAAGATGCAAAATGAGAGGTCAGACTATCCTCAACTATCCCCATTATGAACTTATGATTGAGAGCTAAAATACATCTTGAACCGAATGTAGTTATATGTGCTTGTGTGTACAATAATGATCATAGGTCAACATCGTTCCAATTATGCCAAGATAGTGGGAGGTAAATAGATAAAATGTAAATGTGTGGATGGATTAAAATGAACTCCCCTTCCTATGTAGTGTGTATGTAGAATAATGTTCCCAAATGCAGTCCATTGATATAGGTAGATAACAACCCCTTGATAAGAATTTTCCGCCCTTATTTTGGTATTTATGTTGTGGTTATATATGGATATCTTGCTTGAAATTTGACACTAATGACCTTACATGCTAACTAATATACCTCGGGATATGAGTGGGTAAACATAAAATACTGACCGAAATGTCAAAAATAAGATCAAACATAAAGAGGACACATGAAACCACGATGGACATGGGTGCCTAGCGATATTTTCAGTCTTGGGCACTAGTGTCCAGAGACAAGTGTCGATAGATGAGTGAAGAATGACTGAAAAGGATCCTGTGACTTGACCAAAATTGTGTATGAGTAACAAGATTGAAAGATAAAGGAAATAGAAACCAACAAGGAAAGCGGATGGAATATGGAATGGGCCATTGGTTAATTATTTTCTTATGCAAGATCTATGGAATAAAATATATACTTAGTGGTATAGTAAATAGTAGTAAGTGCATAATTTTGTGTCTACATTTATCCCCACTTTATGTTGTTGATCGAAAGCTCGGTACCATAAAGTAGATATAAATGCATACCTAAGGGAGACTAAAGAATCTCATATTACAAGAGTATGCACATATGTGGTAGAAGTGCGTGTTGAATGAGAACACAACATCACGATCCATGGATCAACGTGTCTATAAATGCAGCATAATGAGATACGTGGGACCGTTATGAGGAGTGTTAAGTGAAATTGATGATTGAATATTTTGATTTTTTTCCTTGATGGAGATGTGATAGAGTAGGAGTGATCAGTTCCCAACCCAATGGGCCGTGTGTGAAAAAATAAGGATTTTGGTATCCTGCCGCAAGAGAAAGAGTGTAGGGAGAGAGGTCTAGTTTTACTCTCCAACTTTAACTACATCCTCAAAATTCTAGCCCTTTGTAGACTAGAAAAGATCAAATTTTGGTTTATTTTGATCCATTTTTACTAAACATGAATAACCCATTTAAGAGAGGTATAAGAAAGGAAATGACATCTCATTTTTCTCACTCAACAAGTGTGCCGCAATGTGTATGTGATGGCTTCCATGTTAGGTAATCTAGAAGAAGTTAAAAAATAGAATAACTTCCCATGTTGGGTCATCTCAGGAAGGTGGTGATATAACTCCCAAGCTAGGTCATCTAAGAGGATAAATAGGTTGTGTATTTGTTTATTTGATTGATGTAATTTGAGTTGTAAAATGTTTATGTTGTCAAGATTTTAATGTATGTGATTGATTGATTGGTTACTCATTAAGAGATTTTACACTTGTTTCCCCAAATTAGGTCATTAGGGGGATCACTATAAAATGGTGTGAAACGTTGTGTGATGTATGAAGAAATTTCCAAAATGTAGAATGATCGCGTAAAAGGAATTATAGGATAACCCTTGATTGTATTCTCCCCTTTGGAAAAAGGGAGAGTGATGAAGAGAATAAATGTTGAGCAGAAAGTAAGCATGTAATGATGTGATAGAAAATGTAGGATAGATATCACATGAGAGTGAGTGTATATTGATTTTAAATGATGTCAAAGAGGAATATAATGTTTATGAAATGTGTTTGATACAATAGTAGAAGGAAATTTGAAGAGATCAATGAAAACAAGAAAGGAATCGAGTAGGGATGCCCAATAAATGATTGAAATCATGTATAATGTGGATTAGTTGGAATGATCTAGGTATGATGAATGACTATAAAATGATAAGTAATGGTAATTTACTATAAATAGTAAAATGAAAATTTAATTGATACTTCATTTGATTATTGTGTGAGTGTGACTTATGAGCTCTAGGTGTATGAAGATGCCTCAAGTGAGATTGCCATGATTGAGTTGATTTTATATTTTGGTGGTGGCTATGGCATCATGTATGAAAAATAAGATTGTAATTTTATTTTATTTCAAAATGTTGATATTTGTCATTTTTGAAGAATTTTCACAATTTTTTTAAACTTCTCAATGTTTCGTACTGGACAAGAGCATTGATGGTAGTAATGACCTCAGGACACTAGCTCCCAGGCATGGGAACTAGTGACCTGCTCCTAAGTGCCCTAGTCTACTTCTAGGAAATAGCATCCAAGATGGCTTAGCTTAAGCCCATAGTGTTGTAGATTTGAAAATTGATGTGTGTTGATGCTATAGGTAGGTGTTTTTGCATATGTATGATGTTCTAAAGTCATGTGTTTTTTGTTGTTTTATGGTGTGTAGAGGGACATCCATTGGAGAGAGTTTTTTTGTGGCCTCCATTTGATAACATTTGCAAGGAATAGGGTTCTCGATAATGAGTTAGATGTTCTAGACCATTCTATCCTTAGAAACATAGAGAGGATGGGGTATGTTCCCTATAATATTCCTATCATCACAAATAAGTGTGAGAGGTGGTGTTCAGATACTTTAACCCTTTGGTTACCTACAGGGAGATGACACTAAATTTGGAGCACGTGTATTGCATCGTGATTAACTATCGTTGGTGACAAAGTTAAGGTTATGCTGTGGATGATGCACAAAGATAGATGAAGGAAGCTAGGAGGTATTTTATATGGACCTAAGTTCATACCGAGGTCCATATTATCCTGGATGCTATTATGAGACTAGGATTTTTCTATTGTGGAAGTTTATTTCCATTTTTATTGCTTTATCGATTATAGTGGAGGGTGGTGTTGTAGTTATCTTATATAAGATGGATGACGATGTCATCGAGATAGAGGTGGAAAAAATAGGGTATGCCTAGGGATGATGTGTATCGGCTCACCTATATAGGGATATATACAAATTTACACAAGAGGAGAATGGGTGTTATATTGGAGCTACCACATTGTTACATGTATTGACCTTAGAGAATATTTCAATACGGAGGTTAGTTTGTGTAACATGAGTAGAGTGGGAAAGGCTAGATGTATTTTTTGGGAGATGGGTATGTGTTCGTGGTAGGAAGATGGATACAAATACCTATAAAGTGATGTTAGATTGTATGGGGCTAGAGGATGTATTATGGAGGCCATACATAGACAATGGTGGATGGATAGAGGATGGAGTAGACCTATGGTGCATTTGATGTTTGGCTAGAGGATCGGTTTCTGTGGGTAACTAATTTATTTCAGGTGGAGTGTGTATCACAATAATTTGGTATGGCATAGGATGTTTCCCCAAAGCCATATGTATGGGTGAGATCCATTAGGGCATAGAGGAGGGATGGAGCTAGACTAGGCTCATAGGAGTGGAGCTAATACCTCTCGGGAAATACGATGTTGATACAGTGATAGAGCCGATACATATAGATGACAAAGTGCATAAAAATCCATACCGTGCATGGTGGTAATCACATTGGTGGGTTTTTTTTTTTGATTTCCGGATGTGGAAGAAGCACCATTGAGTGGATGGTTAGAGGGGTAAAAACATTCCCTTCATAGCATGGCAATAGATAGTAGAGAATGAGTATTTCTTATAGTGATACTTGTAATTTTCTATAAGGTTGATTCATTTTATTGTCATTTAATGTGTTGATCTGTGGATATAGGTGAAGTGTATTGGTTTCGATTGTGGAAAATTCCATCCGCACATTTACGCAGAGTGTGCCCGTTGATGTACTTGTCGATGGAGGAATGCTAGAGTGTGTCGACGTTATTGGGGGCAAGCATGCCGTTTTGGGGTGAAAAGCCAAATACTTTACAATTGACACCTCATGGTACAAAATCAAGGACACCCATAATTTTGGGTGGACTGGTATATGGTATCATATGTATCATTTCTATTCCCCATAATACTTTTCCCTACTAGCTTCATCAATCAAGTGGTGTTTCTTAAGATCCCGGAGAGAAAAAATAATCAATATTTGATGGCTAAATTTTGTTGATACTTGGAACCTATAAATATACTATATAAACATATATATTGGAATTGATTCAATATGAAAATATTATCTTTGTTTCCCCTAGCTTCCAATGGTTTACTCACAATTATAGAAAATGCAATGCTAAAGCAATATTCTATTTACATTAGGTTTAGGGTGTTGAGGAAGATTTTTTACAATCAATACCTCATGCCACTCAGCTAATAGTTCACATACATATGAATGTGATGTTATATTCAAACCAAGGATTTTTTTAATCATTTTTTTGTTCTCAGCTACATGAATTGGGTGATGTTTGTTAAGGGCCTTAAGATAAAAAACAAGATTTCACAGACAAGTTCACACAATGTGCAATTGATAGGAATGTACCATTTAAACATGAAACAAGGAACTAGGTCCTCTTCTAAAATCCACTCTTTGTTTTTTCCATATTACAATTGTTTCATCACAGTCTCCACACATGTTAAAATAAATAAATATTTAATTTTCTAGAGTGTTAGTATGTTGGGGTAATATTTTACAATTAGATCTTTGTCGAACAAAAATGAAATGACACAAAATTTTAGGTGGGATGGTAGAAACTATATTGGAATGCGTTCTCTACACAACCATCATGCTCCCTCATAGTTGTATTTTTGTGTAAATGTATCCTAAGATCCATGAAATTAAAACAATTCAAAGTTTGATGAGAATGTTTTATTGCAATGTGAAAGAAGGGATTGTATCATATAAATGTATAACTAAAATTCAATTCCAAATATAAAATCATCTCCCAATTCCTCCCAAGACCGAATGATTTTTATATAAAACATAATGCTAAAAAAGTTTCACTTTATACCTTATTACTTGGGTGTGGAGAGTTATATTTTGGATTGAGAACCTCATCTTACCTTTTCTCCACCACCATTGAAAAATATTCATCTGGATATGGATGCACTAGTGCATTGAGGAAGAAAAATAGTTTATTGGCTTTAAATCCTCCACTTCACGAACTACCTAGATGATCGAGAAATAATTTTCCTAAATTCTATGGAGATTGAAAGAAACATCCAAATGAGCATATTACATCCTTTATCACAACCTTAAAAATTCTTGAAGTGGAACAAGATTATGTTGTTGTTATGTTATTCATGGAGTCATTATAGGATACCATTAGATAATGGTTCTACTATTTTCCATATCAATTAATTATTTTATTGGTAAGATATGAAAATTATATTTGAAGCATATTAAAGATAGTGTATGATGCCCATTCCCTTTTTTCTCAATTGTCTCGAATAAAGAAAAAACTATAGTATCCCATGAGAGATTTAATTTCCAAATTAAATATGTTTATTTTCAATATTCTTAGTGGTTCGTGTCTTACTACTGAGACAATCAAAATAGGTTATTCATAAATACTAATTTTCCTTATGTAGGATTCATCTTGAGAAGAGCCCAACCATCTACCTTGGATGAAGCTTAAGACCTTTTGGTGGAGGTAGATGATGATCTTATCATGTCTGGTAGCATAAACAAAGGATCAAAGCATGAGAAAGATAAAATTTATTATTTTGATAGCATTTATACACTTTTTATAAAACTAGCCATGAGATGATTTATTTGAGAACTACAAATTTCTCAAAGTTATATATGTAAAGAGGTTCCCATGAAGAGTTTTAAAACCAAAATCAGATTTCTAGAGCACGGTATATGCTTACCTTGGAATCTCCACTTGTTGAGATTTCTTTATGAAGATCAAAAAATAATATGCCCTAGAAGTTGAAGAAGTATAAGATTCTAGAATCAGATACTATGAATGCTCCATAGGTGATGAAGTGGAATAGAGTCCATGGATAATTTGATTAGTTACTCTTGTGCACTGTTGAGTCACTCTGTAATATTAAAAATTAGCCTCTTTCTTTGCTTCCCAAGTGTAGAACTCTTATCATCAAATATATAATTTAGAAAAAAACAAAGAGAGAATAATTGTATCCCATTTCCATAGATTTAACTAAGAATAATATTGTAAAAACTTTATCCAAATTATATATATTTTTGTGTGTAAGTATATTTATCTTTCTATAGTCAAATGAATTTCTACTTGCACTTCTAAGAATGTAGTTGTTACACCTTCTAAGGATACCAATATCTCCCATTTATTAGACTCTTCTTTATTTTACATCTTTTATCATGCCAAGAACAAAAATATCCAAACTTTGTGAAGATGAGTACATCTAAGATCCCATCCTATGTAGTTTAATAAAATTATCTAGTTTATCAAAGGAATTAACTTAATGTCCGATTCTAGTAGTTCGACTACCAAATAACCACATCTCAGTCCTCATTTCCTTGCTCAAAATTTTATTGCTCTTAAAACATAATTTTATGAAAAACACAAAGCTTTCCATGTTCTTATTTAATCAATGGGTAGAAGTAGAGTAATTACATCATTAAATGTGGTTCTTATATGATAATATGATTCCCACCGAAGATTTCAAATATATTGGTCTCACCGTCATTCCTTCTACTATAGAATGCTAATCCAAGGAGACTAATGAATTACCTATCATTAGTGAAGATAAATATGTTCAAGTGTAATTAGTAGAATTAATGATAAGAAGTTCAAGATGAACATACTTGTAGCGGACATACCAAATTTTTATGGTATTTTGTTTAGTGAGAATTTTAACTAGGATATTGATGGAAATATACATATGGATTGGTCATATGCCACTATACCAATGAAGGGAAAAATTAAGAAGACTTTCCCTTATGAAAAATGAGATACACTGCTCAAAGAGGGGATAATCCAAGAGACAAAAAATTGTACCAAGGTTCAATATTTTGCAACTTTTTCTTAAATACGGAGGAAGATGTTGAGATTACCATCGTGATGGAGGAGTACCTATGTGTTATTGATAAAATTAAAAATAACATGATTCTTTTCTTGAATGGGAACTTAACAATATGTAATTTTCTTTAGACATGGATATAGGTTATTTATTTTTTTATGATGAGGATCATGGGTATCTTGAATTACCTCAAATAATTCCTAACATGGTAAGTAATGTAAATCATAAATAAAGTGTATGAGCCTAAAATTTAAAATCATCTTGTCAAGATCCATAATGAAGACTTATCCAACAATATGAATTTGATTATAAAGATATCTATTTTCCACATGGAGTATAATACCTTATTAATGACTAATAGATAAATGAAAATTTTCTTCATCTCTTGAGAATGATTCTATCTAAGTAGTGGATATTTCTTTCATAGAGATAACAAAGTTATCTAAAGATGATTAGGATCAAGATAACATTGAATGTTATTTTTAGCTCCCACATTGCCTTTATTCTCCTTTCAAGAGGATGAATAACTGTGCAAGTTACACCATAGTGAGAAAAAAATCAATAATGATCTTGTTAGAGTGAAATATAACCATTGTAATAACTACTAAACGTGAAACATCAAGAGGCCTCTTATGGTGTCAAATGACTGAAATTATTTACCAATAAGTTACCTACATATATAATGGTCATATGGACTATGAAAAACAAAGAAAAAATACCAACGAGAGAACACATGCCTAGTTGAGAACATAAAAATCTTTCTAATAATATAAATTCACATTGAAATAGTGTTTAACTGAAAATGAGAAACCTAAACAATGGGTATTTCATGAAATGGATTGGAAAGAATAAGAAAAATTTCATAGTAGAAATAAAAATTAGTTGATCATATGGATCCCCACTTGTAAGAGGAGTCATAAAAAAAAATTTAGAAGAAAATTATAATTATATGTTTCTCATGTAGATGGAGACATTCTATAGTAGATCGGTTTATCAAATAGTTATGAAAATTATCCTATTTCATTGAATGAGTTAATTGATTTGCAGAGAAAATTCATATAGTTTTATCCATACACGTGTCACACTCTGTAAAGTTTAAGTAATGTGGAAAAATTTGGATATCCCCGATATGTACATACATGAGCTAGGGTGTTTTTGTTTTTCCTTGGTTTGTTTCCATTTTTTCATGTTTTTGTTTCAAATTTTCCTTGGTTGTGTCTACTTCTTGTACTAGTTGTTGAAATGGTGACTTTGTTTCCCAAAGGATAAGACATTAGTTTTCTCCTCCATGAGTTACTAGAGATTCTTGATTATCCTTTAGGATCGATGTCATTGAGTTAGAGGTAGTATTATTCATGTTAAATTTCTATCTTGAAAATTTTATATATTTGGACATGACAACTAACCCCCACTTGTAATTTTCTTTCCCCATCATTGTGAACTCTTTCTCTAGTCATCCTTTTAACTCATCCGATACCCTTGTATCCATGTCACCATTAGTATGGATAATAAGAATGTGTTTACATAGTTTTCTAGTGTCTTTTATGTGCAACAAACTATATCTAAATGTTTTCATGAAGATACTAATTTTTAAGGTTGAACATTGTTTCTGGAAACACTAAAAGGGCTATTTCTAAATAGTTTAAAAGAAATAATACTCTCTAGGATATAACATCAAGGGATCAATTTATATAGCTATTGTGAAGAAGAACAAGAAGATTATCCATCGTAGAATCAAGGAATATTTTTGAGGCATGTGGTGTTGGGATCCATTTAAGTAAAACCAAGTCAATACAAATGTTTGGAATTTGAGCTTCGATCGAGAAAGTGACTTTTTATGAATATTTCAATAGTTTGAGGCGTATTTTTAAGAAAAAAATAATTTCAATGGAAATATCTAGAGTCAAATACATGGTGGATATATTAGTTATGAATATTGGCCCGATTTACCGTGATAGTTTGGGTTATGTGGATGCGCCTTTGTGTTAAAAACTGAATAGTCCTAAAATTATAAAAAAATTAAAATCATTTGTTGAAATTTTTAAATGAACTCATTAGGTATTTATTATTCAAAGTAAGATAAGGTTTATCCTATAAAATCTAATTTTTTCTCCCAAGGTGGAAAAATAATATCTATGTTTTATTCTTGCATTGGTGGGATGAGATAACCATATTTTATAATCTTGTGCAAAATGTTTCACCTCTTTTATACTTTTTCATGTATACCATGGTCAAAGTGGGCATTGGGGATATACAAGTACACCATTTTTTATTTAGTTATATCACTTACTAAAAAATTAACTTGTCTTCTAGGATTTTTCCAAATAATAAAGTTGTGACTCCTTTACCCTTGGCAATTTTTTTCAAGTTTTCTAGTCCATTTTCCCTTTTCCCTTGGTGTAAGGGAAAACTTGTAACACTAGATTGCACACTATGATGGATGAATAAGATTAGTTACTTAAAAAGACAACTTAGGTTCCTAACAATGATGTAACTTGTGTTCTCACTCACCTAACATAATCCTAATATGAGTCTTGATCCATGGCATGTTTTTTGAGGTTTTCATCCCTTGTCCCCTATCCCACCAACCAAGTGGACAATGGGGACATAAATTTATCTCGAGCTCATTCTGTTATCCATTGTTCACGTATGAAAGCTCATCTTAGATCCCAAAAGCTTATTTTTATCCCCTTATTTTCACTTACATGCTCTCACGTGTTGACACTTGTAAAAATCTAGTGTAAAGTGCATCTTACTATCCACATTTTCACCTCACTTAACTTGTCCACTATTTTCATGGGTGAAAATAACCCTCTAAATTAGAGAAAATTTTAAGGAATCCATGAATTAAATTATAGAAACCGTGGTGAATATAGTTCAAGAAATATTCATTTAGATAGATAATATTTAAGAAAAAGCTATTTGACTAGGGAAAAATTGAAAAAAATTACAAAAATGGTAGCATATGTAAAGGTTAATCTTACCTAATTTTTCTAATTTTAAAAAATATTTGGGAAATTTTAATTGTCCTCTTCATGTTACATTTAATATATCTAATTTATTTATTTAATGAAGTTAATTAAATATATTCCTTACTTAAGAAAAGTAAATTATTGAGTTATGAATTTTGTACCCATCATCCATCAATCTCTCGCAATCTATGGCATCCTCTTTTATTTTTGTTTCAGATTCTCCTGTCTTAGTCTTTTTTTACTTTAAAAAATTTCAACACTTTTGAAAAAGGTGTCTCACAAATCCTTTCCTCTAATATACTAAGATATTATTTTTCTTTGTATACACATATTATTTTCACTCCTTGGGAAATGTTGGATAATTTCGCAATGAAAAATTACAAAGGCCTCAATTTACAAGGCTCCAAATGACTATTAGTTGAACCAATTTAAACTATGATATAAGTAATAAATTTATTTGGCTGAAATGGTACCAATAACTAATTGATTAAATACTATCACACTTAGAATAGAATCGATAATCTAATTTTAATATTAGATAATCCTTTAATTATGTATATGGTAGCTTGAATTGGTGCCTTTAATATGATTTTATCATATCAACACACACCTACATATACATACATACATACACATATAAGTGTGAATTTAATCAAAATTTCAATTTTCCCTCTAAAATGTTGGCTATTTTGATCCAAGGGCCCATCAATTCATGGAAATCTACTTTTGTTTTAAAATACTATCTCGTTGATTTAAAGATGATTCTTTAAAGAATAAATATTCATATGATAATTAATTTGGATATAAGAGTGGGAAATAGTAACATATAAGATATTTTTTTTTGAATCTTAGGTATTCATATGGTGTCCAAAATCCAAGTGGAACTTTAAAATTTTCCCTCAATTTTCAAATTATGAATTTTATGAAATAAAATTTTCCCCGCTCTCGAACCAAAACTGATTGGGGTTAAACATGTCCGGTTAAATGTGAGTTAAAGTGCTAAAGGATATAGGGATTGAAACACTAAAAAATATAATTTTTTAAACTATTGTTTGACCCTAAAATATCACCTCATATGAAACTATATAGAGTGTAACATGGAACTCAAATAAAACTTCATATTTTACATCCAGGGAAGCCATTAAAATCAGTCTCTGTGCTATATATTTCAAAAATCATATTTTTCTCATTTACGGTGATATTGTTGTCAAAAACATTGAAACATTTCCAAAATAGTCATTTGAGAACTCTTTTAAAATGATCTATCACTTGGAGGCTGTAATGGCATGATTTAATTTCTATTTGAGAAAGCATTTTCTAGTCAAGAACTCCATTCTTGCTTATAACATCTAAAAATATATTATCATTTTCCCTATGATTTAGCGATCTAAATTGACTAAACTTTGGAGAAAATAATCCTAAGAAAAAACATTCATTTGATCCATTTTTTGGTTCATGAATTGTATTACTCGTAGAGGTAAGGACTACAAAGTTTTTCTAAGTATTTTTTCCTCTTCGAATATATTTGCATTTTCCTAGTGATCCACTAAGCCAAACTATATGAAATTTGGAGTAGATTATTCTCATAAAATCAACTTTAATTTTATCGATTTCTTGCATGATAAATTGGATTATTTTTTTATTTATGGAGGACTTCCTTTTGTCATAGTATTCTTCCATGTTCGAGAAATTTCACACTTTTTCATTTATTTGGTCAAGAGAATTGTCTAAAATTTGGAGCATTCAAATGAAATTTTTAGACCACTCTCATCTCATTTTTAAATTCATAATTTCACTTTCTAAATATAGACATCCTACGTAGGACCTATTAAAAATAGTAACTATTGGGATTTTTATTAAACTTTTCGTAGCTATACATCTCTCATCTATTTCACTATATTTTTTCATAATAAAGATCAAATACTCGTTGGTTGAGACAATGATGGATGGATGGTTGGAGAAGATCATTGAATCCTTTTGTTATTCAATTTTTCACTCGTAACTATTTCAAGGTGAAGATGGAAAAGATTGAGATTGAAAAATAAACATCCCATTGGGATAGTATTTCAACCATTGATATCTTAAATGATTTTTCTCAATTATCTCTCATTAGTGATAAATAGTAAACCTTTAGAGAATAAGGTTACACTCAAAGCGGTTCAATTCAAAAAATATGTCAAGAGAAAGTATTTCAACCGTAAATTATTTCCACATAATTCATTGAGAGAAATATATTGATCATGAGAGGCTTCTTTATCTTCGGATTGATCACATTTCTCTTCTTCTCTCTTCTCTTTATTCTTTCTACTTCTAATTCTTTGTTGGAAATTTACTTTTGGATATTTCATATTTTTCACAAAAGTGAAATTTTTTTAGCATTTTATTTGCTGATTATTCTTTAAGTACCTTTTGTTTAATGTTTTTGAAAATATACAAATCAATATTCACAAATTTAAGCTTCTCCTTTTTTCCTATGTCCCCATTATTTCTATCAAAGTAAATTCTTCCGTTTTATCCCATACAACTAATTTACCACATGTTTAGTGGAGTATTCTTGTGTGATCTCCAGCCTAATGTCTACCTTGATAGATTTTATCATTTCTTGCATTTAATAACTAAGATCCTCCCCATTCGCAAAAGGAGGGATGTAGTCCAAGACCGTTGGTGAAAATCATTACTTTTTATTATGAAAAATATTTCTCCAAAAAAAATCGAAGGGGATAAATGGAGTAAGATACTATAAAAGATAATGCATTTGTAAACCTCATAATAATTTAAACACCAAAACAATATAAAGAGGCAAATGAAGATATCCTTTCCAAAGATAAATCATTGTAGTAAAATTGTTTTAAGGCATGCATCATAAGAGAAATTTAATACAAGATTCCAAAATCAAGAGCAAGCCATCCTAAAATACCAAGTCCAATATTTCTCCAAGACGAATAGGATTCTTCTTTAAAAATAGAGCCTAACCTAAACCACAAGAAGAACCTCTAAACCCTCAAATTTGGAGTATAATATCGGAGAAGAGTATCCAAACAAAAATATAATAGGTTGGTGATAGGTGTCAGCCCTTAACCCAAGTATACATGTCACCCAATTACCATCACCTTTTAGTTACAAAACATTAAAAAAATTTAATTATAAAGACAAACAACTCAAGTATACACATGGAGTAACTTTCACTCTAAATATAAATATTACACAAAATAAAAAATATAGAAATTTTAGTGGTAGAAAGGGGGTCAAAAAGGGAAAAAATTGTATTACGAGACTTGAAAATATATCACCTACCCATAGGTATGGTACTTGGGGCTATTTTCAAGTAAAATTAGGATCATTACTTGCCTTAAACTCGTCCAAAGGTCACTTCTTAACAAAATTAGATATTTTGGGAATATTTTGCATTCAAGACTGGTTGTGGATACACCCAATCCATTAATAGGTGATCCTAGACCCATTTAATCAACTAAAATACAAGCCAAGTCATGGCATGCATGTGGAAATTGACTAGTTAAATAAGACACCCGACTAACTAGCAATAACCAAGGAAAAAATAAACCACTACATGAGAGATAAAAGCAAGGTAATAAAGTAAAAATAAAATAATAACATAAACCAAGGGGGTTAAATAAAATAACTATAAGGTAAATAGAATCAATATAAAAATTACTATTTAAACTAATAATCACATACAAATGGTCTATTTTCCTTTTTTCCCTACATAATCAATTGGAAAGGTCACACGTGTTTGATACAGCATGGTAAACAAAGAAATAATTCATATAAGAAACAATCAAGTCATGATATAATAATTAATCAAATATTTCGAAAAGCATCTATCCATCATACCTAATAAATTAATTCATGAAACTTTTCCACAACATTATTTACATTTTAATATAAGATGCATGCTAACATCACAATCGGTGAAATCCATTAACATCATACTTAAATTAGATAGTAATGATAATAATTGTGAATTGGCCTCATGGGACAAATACAAAACCTATAAATGAAAGTTAGAATATAAGAGTAATGTGATGACAATATAATAAATATTCAAATGTATTAACAATAATTCGAACATCTTAATCATGAATAGAATAATCAGTTGGAATTAACAAAATATGGAGAAAAATTGGTAGATACTACAAAGAAGAAACAAATTATTACTTATGTCAATGTGTAGAGGAAAGAAATAAATTGAATTCAAAATAGATGGTGAATACCTTGATTCTCCCATTAGGTAAATTGTAGTTACTAAAACTTGGCTTAAACAATATCGTATAAATAGATAATTTTATTTTTTTGAAGACTATAAAATAAATAGGAAAATACTCTATTATTCAAATTTAGTTCTTTAAACAATTATTTATTAGATAAAATATTGAGGTAGACCATTAAAAATTATCTATGGAATATTTCGTGGTTAGAACATAAATTAATTCTTGGTACTATTAATAGTAGACTTTTTCCTAGTGGTTCATTGGATTGAATTTTAATGGTATATCGACTTAATACTAGATGTAGAAAGGTTTCATTTGATTAGATTTTAATGATTTAGGTTATATTATAAATCAAATTTTCTATTGAATTACTTACCATAATGTTTATGTAGGTTAGTGGTGCCTAAAATGATTCCACCTTTACTTGGTATACACTAATGGTAGATAATTCTATATTTTCAAAATTAAGTGATCTTAAGAAATCGAAGGAAAGATTGTATTCTCAAAAGACTGACACATTAATCAATTATTACCTATAAGAGTTGTTAGGGATTAAATTACAGTTATTTTACACTCATATTTTGTTACTGATGGTTCATCTAGACATGATGAATAATGACAATTTCATGTGTACGTGATTTTGACCTATTAAACAACATTGTTATTATATTAAGAAGTGGTAATTTTATTCAAAAAAGGTTTTTTCATCTTCTAACAAGTCATATTTATAGGAAACTAAGGTAATTATAATAATTATTCACCCCTAAATAAATTGTGATTGTGTAAATTTTTACCCATAAGGTCTCAAAGTGAGTTTTAAACTACACCTCCATATTTGATACCTCTTGTGAAAACTTTGTAAGCACCGACATTTCAATCGGAGATACCGAAAAAGGTATGAATAATACAATGACCCAAGAACTTGTCACTTCACTATACAAATTTGACATTCAAGGAATTCTCACTTAAATATGTACGATTCATATGTCACTACTTGTCTATGGGTATGCTATTAGGATAGAGTATAGGGATTAAATAAATTTTCTTCAACCCGAATGTTTCATTTAGAAACTAAGCAATCATAATTTCAAGAGTTTTTAAGTTGGCATAAACAATAACATTTTTGTTATATAAAGAATGGGGACTGGATTCCATATTTGGTATTCCAAATTGTAATGAAGTTTAATTGGAGGACAAGAACATCCTTGGAAGCATGATTTTCATTCATGGATGTTTGGAAAGACCATTGTTCAATCCTAAGGTCAAAGTTTTTGAGTTCTCTAACTCGTACCTTCATATTTCGTAACTCTTATTTCAATTTATTTACATGCCAAATTAGTGTAAATTGTTCCTATAAAATTTAATTTGAAGGTCATGGTTAGGTGAATAGCTCTAACTTTCCTACATCAGTGTGTTGAAAGTCATGGAATTACAAGCATAGATCCATAACTATGGGATTAAATCTATGCCGAAATTATTTTTTGATTCACTGCACGAATCGACATTCAAGGAATTCTTTCTCAAATGTTAACCATGCATCAATGGATTGTTATCTAAGGGAACTATTGGATCTTGAATATTCACCCATCATAAATAATAATAATATAGGGATTTGAGGAAACGTGGGACTCTCTCCAATTTTTTTTGACTTGAAATGAGACATGCATTTAGAGAAGTTTGGTTCCTTAACTTATTCCTACTACTAAACTACTTCTAATGCTAGAAGTGAAACTATATAATCCTAAACTAGCTTTCCAATGGATCAAGGTTATAAGGAGTTGCATAAATTAAAATCCTACACTTAAGAAGGTTATAGCACAAAAAATAAGGAAAAAGATACTTGAAAAGAGAAAATGGGGATAAAACTATGATAGAGAGGGCATAGATGATAACCACAGTCAAAATAACATATAAATTCCCATTTTAAGACAATGCACAATAGAAAAAAACCTTGTAACATGAGGAAACACACACTACATAGATATAAACAAATGAAGAGGCAAAGAGATACAATATATCACTATTTAAGGCTGAGTAAAGGACCATAAAACTAGTACTTTTATTGCTCAATATGATGCACATGTCATTACAATGAAGGAAGGTTTTAAATAAATTTTAGAATCATATTCAAAGGAATGCAACTCTAGAACACTTTTGAAGTAGTTAAAATAATGTTGTTTTATTCCAAAACCATCCAAAAGTAAAAATCAGCATCAATTTATGATATATAGAGAAGATGGGAAAGAAAGAAGATGAAGAAAAATAAGGAAACTCAAATTTCTCCATTCGCCAATAAATGCCTAAAAACATCATGGGAAACCTTACACACCTATTCCATTAATGTACATTGTTTCAAGAAGAAGAAATGTGCACCATACTTAATTAATTTGGATGCTTAACTACTTGAACCGTTCATTTTTTATATTGGGGATGTTTTTAAATTTTTAATATATTTAACCCAAAAACTATAAGAATTCTATTTTTGTGGTGTACAAGATGTCAAGACCTTTCCAAAAAGTTCAATATTATGAAAATCAGAATTGTGGGTAAACATTTATGGTTGTTTCATGTTTTGAGGGTCGATGTTCCATGTAGTCTCTCACATTCGGAAATTAATCGTTGACTTTTCCATTTTCCTTTAAATTTCCCTTTGTTACGAATGAATCGAATATATTGGGTACTTAGAGTATAGAGGGAATTGGGTCGGTTGGGTCTTAAAACCCCGCAATGCCCATACCCTTTGATTTGCAGACATCATTGCCTTGAGTGGAAAAAAAATTCTTGAGAACCTTGTGCCATCCACACCCATTCATTTTGACTCTCCAGGGCCCACGTAACAAACAACTACCGACATCTTTTGATTTGTGGGTTCTTTGGCTAATCTAGGAACACTTGACCCAATGGAACTTGTATCGTTCGACCTCAAAAAATTTGCATCTCTGCATTCCAAAGGACACTTTGCATTACATCTACAAACCAATGTTGTTGAACCTTAGTTCCATCGAAACCTATTCCTACAACACCCCATACATTAAAATAAGCCTTTTCACATTTTCTCTTTTTTTTTTCCAAATGTTCACTAACTCCTTCAATGTTTCTTGGACACGGGAGTTAGAAAAAGCTAGACTGAAGTACCCCAAAGCTAATTTTACCAATTTTATCCATTTTTCTAAAATTTGGCTAAGTATGAAGTTCCAAAGCCTAGAGGAATAACTGAATTTCATCATAACTATCACATGTGTCAAAGAACATGAAAACTACTTTTTTTCTCTATATTCATCATTGAAGATCCATCAAGCACTCCAAGTCTAAATATCTTGAGTTTTTTAATTTTTGCAAAGGGTGCAAAAATGGAAAACATGAATGTTATTGGGTGAGTAGGATTTTTCTTTAAACATTTGGTTCATTTTATTTTTTTCGTACTAAATATGGAAATTATTTCAAATGTATGCAAATTTGGCTTCAAAATAATGCTTTTTCATATATTGAGTAATGGCTTATTAATACCATAATGGGTATGACCTCTCATAACGAAACATACTTGGAGGAAAGGAAGGAATTTTTAGGTATGATTCTCCCCCACATACATTTTTATATTGCAATATATCACCCATGAGGTCCTAAAATGTTATTTCTCCAACTGTACAAACGTATTTGAAAACTCTTATGTCAAATGTTTTGAATGTCGAAGTGGTGGGAAAATTTCGTCTAATTATTTTTAAGATACTTGGTAGGAGTGTGCATATGAATTTCCTATCCCGATGTACTATAATTAGTGAAATTTTAAGAAGAGGTATTAGAAGTGGTGATGAATTCTATAGCTAAAGCACTTTTCTATTCACTACATGAATATGACATTTAAAGACTTCTCAAAGAAATTCCTCCCACACAAACATCCACTAATGCTCCATGCTTCGCATGGTTCAAAAGTTATTTGTTACATTAAACAATTTGAGATCGTAAATAAAAATATGAAATTTTATCTCCATCATCTCAAAATGTTTAATTGATCATAATTAATTGTCTCACCGGCCAATAACCATACAACATTCACACATTTAAATTACACTTTAAGGATAAATTTAATAGTTTACGCAATATATCCAACACATACATATCAATTTTATGTGCAACATCATTAAATTATTCATAATACACATCCATTAAACTAGCATGGCTTCTTGGTAGTAAAAAAAAAAAACGTATGCTACATTCTTAACACCATGTCATATCATCATATGAACAGCCAACTTGTGGCTAACATAATCTATTATCATGTCATATAATATTTATTTAAGATTTCATATGCTTAATGTGTCATCCTTACTGATTTTACTAGTATAGAAGGGAACATATAGGAGTTAAAGAGTAATATGTTAACATGATATTAATCATATGAGTTTTATTATATGATTTGGAGGTTTTCCAATAGAAGTGGCTAATTCATTATTTTTGCATATTGTGATAATTTATCTATATTTTATTTTTCCTTTTCTATATTTCTTCTTATATTCAAATATATCCAGGTAATTTAAGTGTAATTGGTATACGATCTTTGATTTGGGAAAAATTTAATCAAAATTATTGTTTCCAAGCTTGAGCTATATCTCCGAATAGGTGACTATTTTTTTACATTTTAAAAAAACTTTAGTAATCAATAAATTAATGTTCACTAAAAGTTCAAGTTTCTTTCATGTGTATTTCAGAATTTATATGAATTTTAGAGTTTTTCCAAAATTTTCTCAAGAGGAAAAAATATTTTGAAAATTTCAATGTTTTTTATACTTTAAGAAATATCTAAAAAAATTGTTTTATTCTCTAGAGTTTCTGAATTAAGATAGAAATAATTCCAAATTATAATACTTAGTTTTTTTGTTATAAATAATTTGTTCTTGAAACCCTTTTCTTTTGCATCATAGTGATGAAAATTTTCTATTGAAAGGATATGTTGGATTCTAGATAATGGCGGGTTGAATTTAAGAATAAATATTTGTATTCTACATGAAACTATTCTAGGTTTTCATTTTGGCTTTATGGTCTATTACAATGTTGGTTTTTTCTGTTTGTGACGAGAGTTGAGATTGGTCGTGGGAGGAAATCGAATACATTTTCTTAGCTAGGTGCACAAAAGAAAAAGATATTCAGAAATAAACTAAAGATGCTAAGGAAAATTGATAAGAAATAAATGAAAATATAGCATTTAAGGAAAATTAGAAGAGGAACAAGATGGAAAAGGAGGAGTAAGCGGATGAGGAGGATATGAACACAAAAAGGAGAAAATGAAGAAGACAAGGTAGAAGGAGGAGGAGAAAGAGAGGAAGGAGAAGGAGAAGAAGGATAATAAATAGAACAATGACAAGGATATGTACAAGAAGAAGAAGAATAAAAGTAAGAATAATACAAATAAGAAAATTAGGAACAAGCTACAAGTGATTTAGAATGAAAAGTATATTATAATGTTGAAAAAAATACAATACATAAGATTTCATATAATATATCTCCAAAATGGATGATTTAGTATTTACTTTTGTACATTACATCCATAGGAAAAAGAATATAAAGGAATTTCATGTAGATGGTAATAAGATTTAATTAATTAAATATTTGAACATCTCTAGTTTCAAAACCTATTTTTCGCTTTTGCATATTTGCCACATTTTTGGTTTGGAGAATATCATTGCACAATATATTTAAGATCATATAGACTTACCTCAGTTGAATAAAAATGCCAAATCAGTTGGAAACATGAGGAATTTTTTATTTTTTTTACATTAATAAGGTGAAGAACAAATTAATTAATAAGTATCCAACCAAGTTGAAGAATAAGGAAAATTCAACGGTAACATGGGAGGAGGAATACTTTTTGTACCAACATCCGTAGATTATTAAAATTGAGGACTACACTTTGTGAAGTATCCTCAAGAAACTATCAACATTGTGGACAATATTTCTTTGGGAGGGAGGATGTGTTATGCACTTGAACCTAGGTCATATATCGGGATACGAGATAGGTGGTTTATAGATAACATATTTTTTATCATTTCATATTATATTTGTTTATACTCTTATATAACTAATGGGTCGGCCATTACGGTGCTTACCTTGTAGTATATAAGGGTATATACAAGAGTTATATTATAATAAATAAGTCATTATATTTTCATATTGTGATCATTTTTCCTATATTTTTTTCTTTAGTCTTATAATGTTTCTTATATTAGAAAATATATAAGTAATTTGAGTACAACCATATATCCACACAAGAACCTCAAATTTAATTCGAATTTTGATGATTAAAATTAGATTTTCCATAAGGTAGCTAACATGGAAAACAATGTCAACCATGCATACATAATAAAAATGTATTTTAATTCACTCCCATATCAATACAAGGTTATTTATTTTTTCCAAAACAAACTATTATAAGATACCATTATACACATGTATGAAAAATACATATTTTTAGTGGATTATTTTCAAGGGTTTGACTTAATGATTGAACATAAATATTGGAAACCAACAACAAACACATATTCTTATTTCATCCCCTTAATTACATGAAAATTCTCTTCAAAACATATATCTTTCAAACCAACAATAAGAACCCATTCTCATTTCCTCTATTTTTATGAAATAATTTCTAGAATTGGATAATATAGATCAAGATGTTTTAGAAGCAAAATAAGGTCCCTAGTAGAATTTATTAGCCCATCTAGATGGTTTATTAACAAATATCACAATTGACACCCAATTTTTTTTTTTTAAATGACTATAGTTTACTATGACCAAGAGAAAACAATCAAAACTTAGGGTAAACCGGGAGAGGATCTAGATTCATATGGTACATTCCTTGGTGTGGTGATTTATGATTAATTTCCCATTAACGTTGATCATTTTTTCTCTTAGTTATTTTTAGAGACATCACCAATTGAAATTACTCGTAAATACAACGATGGTTGGGGAAATCATAAAACCTATGGTAATTTCTACTTTGCCACTTGTATGTGTTGGAATTATTTTTATATTTATATAAAATGTCCAATACGAAATATCATATTCAAAACCCTAACACAAAGGTAAATTAAAGATATTTAAAATATTGCATTCATTTTTCTTGTTAGAAAATTGTCATGACCTAGTCAAACTAAGGAGATTATTTAGTCTATGGACTAGATACCCAATGTATATTCATAGACTACATTACCTGGTGTCATGGATTACGAGAAATTTCTCATCAATGATTCTCCATTTTTTCTCAAAGGGATCTTAAAAGAAATCACCTAAGCGATGTACTTGTGAAGGATTGGTATGGATGGGTAGAAAACTAAACTTTTTTATAAGATATACTAAACCACATATATACATATACATATACATATATATATACATATACATACATATATATATATATATATATATATATATATATATAAGAAATATCGGTTTGGTGCCATGAGGATCCAAATGTAAAATATCACTATTGAAAGCCAGAAAATGAGGTAAATTGAGGGTTTCTACTAAAGTGTTGTGTTCATCATGAGCACATGAAAACCATCAATACCTAAGATAATCCATGAGATTATTTTGTATATATGGACCATATTCTAATAGTTATGTTTATATATGACATTCGTAGGTTTGAATTATTGTAATAATTTTCCCATTATAGCTTGACTATTTTGGCTCCCATGTCTATTATGAGACATCTCCCAAATGATATAACAAGTAATGATGAGTATGGTTGTGACGAATTTTTTTCCTCAATAAATATCTACCATGTCACCCAAATGTGTGGGTGATATAATGTTTGTGATTTAATAAAATTTTAATATTTCATTAAAATCGAATGCAAAGATCTGCTATAAATGATATAAAATGGAATATAAATGTTAAATGATTTATTTAATATGAAATATCATAGTCAAAACCCTAACACTAAGGTAAATTAAAGATATTTAAAATGTTGCATTCTTTTTTTTCTTGTTAGAAAATTGTCATGACGTAGTCAAATAAGGAGATTATTTAGTATATGGAATAGATACCCAATGTAATTTCGTAGACTACATTACCAGTGTCATGGATTACGAGAAATTTCTCATCAATGATTCTCCATTTTTTCTCAAAGGGATCTTAAGAGAAATCATCTAAGCGATGTACTTGTGAAGGATTGGTATGGATGGGTAGAAAACTAAACTTTTTTATAACATATACCACACCACACACACACACACACACACACACACACGAGATATATATATATATATAAGCAATATCAGTTTGGTGCCATGAGGATCCAAATGTAAAATATCACTATTGAAAGCCAGAAAATGAGGTAAATTGAGGCTTTCTATAGTGTTGTGTTCACCATGAGCACATAAAAACCATCAATACCTAAGATAATCCATGAGATTATTTTGTATATGGACCATATTCTAATAGTTATGTTTATATATGACATTCGTAGGTTCAAATTATTGTAATAATTTTCCCATTATAGCTTGACCATTTTGGCTCCCATGTCTATTAAGAGACATCTCCCAATGATATAACAAGTAATGACGAGTATGGTTGTGAAGAATTTTTTTCCTCAATAAATATCTACCATGTCACAAAAATGTGTGGGTGATATAATGTTTGTGATTTAATAAAATTTTACTATTTCATTAAAATTTGAATGTAAAGATCTGCTATAAATGATATACAATGGAATATAAGTGTTAAATGATTTATTTAATTTTAAATATGAAAATAAATGAGAGAGGAAAGGTACCTATCTTAATTTCTTTTATCCATTAGTGAATCTAGAGATGAAAATATAGCACAAAAGTTAAATGGTTGGACTAGGGCCTCTCAACGGAGGACAAGGGCACCTATGAGCACCATATAATTATTTTTAGGCATTTGGGTCTATAGAAAGTGTTGGATACTTATTTTTATATGGTTGTTAGGATTCACACATTTTCTCCTTTGGTCACCTTTATTTCACGGTTGGATTGCCAACGTTCCTCGTAAATCTATACATAAATATACTCATGCAAAACCTTAAAAAAATGTCAAATCCTAAAGAATAAAGATGAAAAATGAGGGGTCGGACTATCCTTAGCTATCCCGTTGTGAACTTATGAATGAGCGCTAAAATACAGTTCAAAATGAATGTAGTTATATGTGCTTGTGTGTACAATAATGATCCTAGGTCAACATCATTCCAATTATACAAAGATAGTGATAGGTAAATAGATAAAATGTAAATGTGTGGATGGATTAAAATGAAATCCCCTTCTTATACAAAGTGTGTATACAGAATAATGTTCCCAAATGTAGTCCATTGATGTATGTAGATAAGAAGCCCTTGATAATAATTGTTTGCCCTTATTATGATATTTATATTGTGGTTATATTTTGATCGCTTTCTTTAATTTCAACAATAATGACCTTACATGCAACCTAATACCTCAAGATATGAGTGGTAAACATAAAATACTAACGTGAAATGTCGAAATAATATCAAACATAAAGAGGACACACAAAACCACAATGGACATGGATGCCTAGTGATATTTTCCAGTCTTGGGCGCTAGTGTCCAGAGATAAGTGTTGATAGATGAGTGAAGAATGACCGACAAGGATCCCGTGACTTGACCAAAATTGTGTATGAGTAACAAGATTGAAAGATAAAGGAAATAGAAACCAACAAGGTAAGCGTATGGACTATGGAATGGGCCATTGGTTAATTATTTACTTATGGAAGATCCATATAATAAAAAATATACTTAAAAAGATATAGTAAATAGTAGTAAATGCATAATTTTGTGTCTATATTTTCCCCCACTTTATGTTGTTGATCGAAATATCGGTACCATAATGTAGATATAAAATGCATACCTAAGGGAGATTGAAGAAGCCCATATTATAAGAGTATGCACATATGTGGTAGAAGTGCATGTTGAATGAGAACACAACATCATGATCCCTGGATCAACATGTCAATCAATGCAGCATAATGAGATAAGTGGGACCGTTATGAGGAGTTTTGAGTGAGATTGATGATTGAAATGTTTAATGATTGAATATTTTGATTTTTTTCCTTGATGAATATGTGATGCAACGGGGAGTGATCAGTTCCCAACCCAATTGGGTGTGTGTGAAAAATAAGGATTTGGGCATCCTCCCACAAGAGAAAGAGTGTAGGGAGAGAGGTCTAGTTTTACTCTCCAACTTTAACTACATCCTCAAAATTTCTAGCCACTGCAGACTGGAAAAGATAAAATTTTGGTATATTTTGATCCATTTTTACTAAACATAAATAACCCATATAAGAGAGGTATATGAAAGGCAATGACATCTCATTTTTCACACTCAACAGGTGTCGCCACAATGTGTATGTGATGGATTCCATGTTAGGTAATCTAGAAGAAGTTTAAAAACATAGAATAACTTCCCATGTTGGGTCATCTAGGAAGGTGGTGATATAACTCCCAAGCTAGGTCATCTTAGAGGATATATAGGTTGTGTTTTTATTGATTTGATTGACGTAATTCGGGTAGTAAAATGTTTATGTTGTTGAGACTTTAATGTATGTGATTGATTTATTGGTTACTCATAAAGAGATTTTACACTAGTTTCCCCAGATTAGGTCATTAGGGGGAATCTCTATAAGATGGTGTGAAACATTGTGTGATGTATAAATAAATTATCAAAATTTAGAATGATCACGTAACCAAGAATTATAGGATAACCCGATTGTATTCTCCCCTTTTGTCAAAAGGGAGAATGATGAAGAGAATAAATGTATAGATGAAACTAAGCATGTAATAATGTGATAGTGAATGTAGGATAGATATCACATGAGAGTGAGTGTATATCAATTTTAAATTATGTCAAAGAGGAATATAATGTTTATGAAATGTGTTCGATACAATAGTAGAAGGATTTCTGAAGAGATCAATGAAAACGAGAAAGGAATCAAAGTAGGGATGCCCAATAAATGATTGAAATCATGTAAAGTGGATTAGTTGGAATGATCTAGGTATGAGGAATGTCTATAAAATGATAAGTAATGGTAATTTACTATAAATAGTAACATGAAAAATTTAATTGATACTTCATTTGATTATTGTGTGAGTGTGACTTTTTAGCTCTAGATGTATGAAGATGCTTCAAGTGAGAGCACCATGATTGAGCTGATTTGATATTTTTGTGGTGGTTGTGGCATCATGTATAACATATAACATTGTAATTATTTTTTTAAATGTTGATATTTCTCATTTTGGAATAATTTTTACAAACATTTTTTATTGAACTTGGAAGTGTTTAGTACCGTGCAAGAGCAAAGGATGGTAGTAATGATCCTCGGGACACTAGATCCCAAGCATGGGCACTAGTGACCTTCTCGCTAAGTGCCCTAGTCCTAATTCTAGGAACTAGCATCCAAGATGGCTTAGGTTGAGCCCATAGTGTTGTATATTTGAAAATTGATGTGTGTTGATACTATAGGTAGGTGTTTTTGCATATGTATGATGTTCTAAAGTCATGTTTTTGTTGTTTTATGGTGTGCAGAGGGACATCTATTGGAGAGAGTTTTTTTGTGGCCTTCATTTGATAAAATTTTAAGTAATAGGGTTTCTCAATAATGATTCAGATGTTCTAGACCATTCTATCCTTGAAACATAAAGAGGATGGGGTATGTTCCCATAATATTGCTATCATCACAAATTTGTGTGAGAGGTGGTGTTCATATACTTTATCCCTTTGGTTACCTACAGGGAGATGACACTAACTTTGGAGCACGTGTGTTGTTCACTATAATTGACTATCATTGGTGAAAAAGTTCAGGTTATGGTTGTGGATGATGCACAAAGATAGATGAGGAAGCTAGGAAGTATTTTATATAGACCTAAGTTCATAATGAGGTCCATATTATCCTGGATGCTATTATGAGACTAGGATTTTTACTATTGTGGAAGTTTATTTCCATTGTTATTGCTTTATCAATTATAATTGAGGGTGGTGTTGTAGTTATCTTATATAACACGGATGATGTATGTCATCGATAGTGGTGGACAGAAAGGGTATGCCTAGGGACGATGTGTATTGGCTCACCCGTATAGGGATATATACAAATCTACACAGAGGAGCATGGGTGTGGTATTGGAGCTACCACATTGTTACATGTATCAACCTTAGAGAATATTTCGTGTACCACGAGTAGAGTGGGCAAGGATAAATTTATTTTGTAGGAGATGGGTATGTGTTTGTTGTAGGAAGATGGATATAAATACCTATAAAGTGATGTTAGATTGTATGGGGCCGAGAATGTGATATGGAGGCCATAAATAGGCTGTGGTGGATGGCTAGAGGATGGAGTAGACCTATGGTGAATTTGATGAACTATTTGGCTAGAGGATCGGTTTACGTGGGTAACTAATTTATTTCGTGTGGAGTGTGTATCACAAACGGTTTGTTATGTCCTAGGATTTTTCCCCAAAGCCATATAAATGGGTGAGATCCATTAGGGCATAGAGGAGGGATGGAGATAGAATAGGGCACAAAAGATTGTTGCTAGTACCTCCTGGGAAATATGATGTTGATGCGGTGATAGAGGCAATACATGTACATGACATGAGTGCATAAAAATCCATACCGTGCATGGTGGTAATCACATCGGTGGGTATTTTGCTTTTTCAGTTTTTTTTTGGATGTGGCGGAAGAATCATCGAGTGGATGGTTAGAGGGGAAAAAACATGCCCTTGATAGCATGGCAGCAGCGATAGTAGAGAATGAGTATTTTTATAGTTATACTTGTAATTTTCTATAAGGTTGATTCATTTTTATTGTCTTCTAATGTGTTGATATGTGGATATAGGTGAAGTGTATTGGTTTCGATTAAGGACACTTCCATCCACACATTGACGTAGAGTTTTCCCATTGATGTACTCGTGGATGGAGGAATGCTAGAGTTTTTCGATGTTATTACCGACAGGCATGCCGCTTTGGGGTATCAACCCAAATACTTTACAATTGACACCTAATGGTACAAAGCCAAGGACACCCATAATTTTGGGTAGGATAGTATATGGTATCATATATCATTTCTATTCCCCAAAATAATTTTCCGTACTAGCTTCATCAATCGGGTGGTGTTTCTTAATATCCTAGAGAGAAAAAATAATCAATATTTGATGGGTAAATTTTTCTTGATACTTGGAACCTACGAATATCATATATAAGCATACATTTTGGAATTGAATCAATATGAAAATATTATCTTTATTTCCCTAGTCCCAATGGTTTACTCACAATTATAGAAAATGCATTATGAAGCAATATTATATTTACATTATGTTTTGGGTGTTGAGGGAGAGTTTTTACAATCAATACCTCATGCCACTAAACTAATAGTTCCCATACATATAAATGTGATGTTATATTCAAACCAAGGATTTTTCCAATCATTTTGGTTGTTCTTAGCTACATGAATTGGGCGATGTCTTTTAAACGACCTTAAGATAAAAAACAAGATTTCACTGCACAAGTTCACACAATGTGTAACTCATAGGAATGTACCATTTAAACATGAAACAAGGAACTAGGTCCTCTTCTAAAATCCGCTCTTTGTTTCTTCCATATTAATTTTTTTTTTTATCATGGTCTTCACACATGTTAAACTAAAGAAATATTTAATTTTCGAGAGTGTTAATATATTGGGGGGAATATTTTTACAATTAGATCCTTGTGGAACAAAAATGAAATGACACAAAATTTTAGGTGGGATGGTAGAAAATATATGCGAATATGTTCTCTACACAACCATCATGCTCCCTCATAGTTGTTTTATTACGAAATGTCTCCTAAGATCCATGAGATTAAAACAATTCAAAGTTTGATGTCAATGTTCTATTACAATATGTGGAATAAGGGATCAGTATCGTATAAATGTATAACTAAAATTAAATGCCAAATATAAAATCATCTCCCAATTCCTCCCAAGAGCCGAACGATTTTTATAGAAAACATAACACTAAAAAAAGTTTCACTTTATACCTTATTACTTGGGTGTGGAGAGTTATATTTTTCATTAAGCACCTCATCTTACCATTTCTCCACCACCATTGAAAAATCTTCATCTGGATATGAATGCACTAGTGCATTGAGGAAGAAAAACTAGTTTGTTGGCTTTAAATCCTCCACTTCATGAACTACCTAGAGGATCGAGAAATACTTTCCATAAATTCTATGGATATTAAAAGAAACATCCAAATGAGCATATTACATCCTTTATCACAACCTGCAAAATTCTTGAAGTGGAACAAGATGATGTTTTTGTTCGGCTACTCATGGATTCATTATAGGATACCATTAGATAATGGTTCTAATAATTTCCATATCAATTAATTATTTTATTGAGAAGATATGAAAATTATATTTGAAGTGTATTAAAGATAGCGGATGATGCCCATTCCCTTCTTTATCAATTGTCTCGAATAAAGAAACAATTGTAGTATCCCATGAGAGATTTAATTTCCAAATTAAATATGTTTATTTTCAATATTCTTAGTGGTTCATGTCTTACTACAGACAATCAAAAGAGGTTCTTCATAAATAATAATTTTCCTTATGTATGATTCATCTTGAGAAGAGCCCAACCATCTACCTTAGATGAAGCTTAAGACCTTGTGGTGGAGGTAGATGATGATCTTATCATGTCTGGTAGCATAAACAAAGGATCAAAGCATGAGAAAGATAAAATTTATTATTTTGATAGCATTTATACACTTTTTTCAAAACTAGCCATCGAGATGATTTATTTGAGAACTACAACTTTCTCAAAGTTATCTATGTAAAGACGTTCCTAGGAAGAGTTTTCAAAATAAAAATCTGATTTCTAGAGCATGGTGTATGCTTACCTTGGAATCTCCACTTGTTGATATATGGTGTGAAGATCGAAAAAGAATATTCCCTAGAAGTTGAAGAGTATAAGATTCTTGAATCAGATACTATGAATGCTCCATAGGTGATGAACTGGAATAGGATTCCATGGATAATTTGAGAAGTTACTCTTGTGCACTATACATTCACTTAGAATATTAAAAATTAGCCTCTTTCTTTTCTTCCCAAGTGCAGAAATCCGATCATAAAATATAAAATCTATAAAAACAACAAAGAGAGAATAATTGTATTCCATTTCCATAGATTTAGCTAAGAATAATATTCAAAACTTTATCCAAATTTATATATATATATTTGTGTGTAAGTATATTTATCTTTCAATAGTCAAATTAAATTCTACTTGCAATTCTAGGAATGTAGTTTTTACACCTTCTAAGGATACCATTATCCCCATTTATTAACCTCTTCTTTGTTTTACATCATTTATCATGCCCAAAAGAAAAATATCCAAATATATGAAGATGAGTATCTAAGAACCCATCCTATGTAATTTAATAAAATTATCTAGTTTATCAAAGGAAGTAACTTAATATCTAATTCTAGAATTTCGACTACCAAATAACCACATCTCAGGTCCTCGTTTCCTTGCTCAAAATTTTCTTGCTCTTAAAACATAATTTTATGAAAACAGAAGATTTCCATGTTCTTATTTAATCAATGGGTAGAAGTAGAGTAATTACATCATTAAATGTGGGTCTTGTGATAATATTATTCCCACCGAAGGGTCCAAATATATTGGTCTCACCGTCATTCCTACTACTATAGAATGCTAATCCAAGGAGACTAATAAAGTACCTATCATTAGTCAAGATAAATATGTTCAATTGTAATTAGTAGAATTTATTGATAAGAAGTTCAAGATGAACATACTTGTAGCATACATACCAAATTTATATGGTATTTTGTTTAGTGAGAGTTTTAATTGGGATATTAATGGAAATATACATATGGATTGGTCATATGCCACTATACCAATGAAGGGAAAAATTAATAAGACTTTCCCATATGAAAAATGAGATACACTGTTCAAAGAGGGATAATCCAAGACAAAACATTTTGTACCAAGGTTAAATATTTTGCAACTTTTTCTTAAATACAAAGGAAGATGTTGAGATTCCCATAGTGATGGGGGAGTACCTATGTTTTATTGATAAAATTAAAGAATAACATGATTATTTTCTTGAATGGTAACTTAACAATATGTAATTTCATTTGACATGGATATAGGTTATTTATTTTTTACTGATAAGGATAATGGGTATCTTGAATTACCTCAAATAATTCCTAACATGGTAAGTAATGTAAACCATAAAGAAAGAGTTATGTCAAGTTAATTCTTAGTGTGTGAGCCTCAAATTTAAAATCATCTTCTCAAGATCCATAACAAAGACTTAATCCAACAATATGAATTTGACCATGAAGATATCTATTTTCCACATGGAGTATAATACCTTCTCAATGAAAAATAAATAAATGAAAATTTTCTTCAGTCTCGTGAGAATTATTCTATCTAAGTAGTGGATATTTCTTTCATAGAGATAACAAAGTTATCTAAAGATGATTAGGATCAAGATAACATTGAACGTTATTTTGTAGCTCCACATTTTGTTTATTCTCCTTTCAAGAGAATGAATAATTGTGCAAGTTAAAACATAGTGAGAAAAAAATCAAGAATGATCATGTTAGTGTGAAATATAACCATTGTAGTAACTATTTAACGTGAAACATCAAGATGCCTCTTATGGTGTCAAACGACTGAAATTATTTACCAATAAGTTACCTACATATATAATGGTCATATGGACTATGAAAAACAAACAACAAATACCAATGAGAGAACACATGTCTAGTTGAGAACATAAAATACTTTGTAATAATATAAACTCAAATTGAAATAGTGTTTAAGTGAAAATGAGAAACCTAAACAATGGGTATTTCGTGAAATGGATTGGAAAGAATAAGAAAATTTTCATAGTAGGAATAAAAATTAGTTGATCATATGGATCCCCACTTGTAAGAGGAGTCATAAAAAATTATTTTGAAGAAAATTATAATTATATGTTTCTCATGTAGATGGAGACATTCTACAGTAGATCGGTTTCTCAAATAGTTGTGAAAATTATCCTATTTCATTGAATGAGTTAATTGATTTGCAGAGAAAATTCATATAGTTTTATCCATACACGTGTCACACTGAAAAGTATAAGTAATGTGGAAAAATTTGGATATCCCCCATATGTACATACATGAGCTAGGGTTTTTTTGTTTTTGCTTGGTTTGTTTCCATTTTTTCATGTTTTTGTTTCAAATTTTCCTTGTTTGTGTCTATTTCTTGTACTAGTTGTTCAAATGGTGACTTTTTTTTCCCAAAGGATAAGACATTAGTCTTATCCTCTATGAGTTACTTGAGATTCTTGATTATCCTTTAGGATCGATGTCATTGAGTTAGAGGTAGTTTTATTCATGTTAAATTTCTATCTTGAAAATTTTATATATTTGGACATGACAACCAAACCCCAATTGTAATTTTCTTTCTCCATCATTGTGAACTCTTTCTCTAGACATCCTTGTAACTCATATGATACCCTTGTATCCATGTCACCATTAGAATGGATGATAAGAATGTGTTAACATAGTTTTCTAGTGTGCTTTATGTGCAAGGAACTATATCTAAAAGTTTTCATGAAGATACTAATTTTTAAGGTTGAATATTGTTTCTCGAGAGACACTAAAAGGGCTATTTCTAAACATTTTACAATGAAATAATACCCTCTTGGAGATAACATCAAGGGATCAATTAATATAGCCATTGTGAAGAAAAGCAAAGTAAGACTATCCATCATAGTATCAAGGAAAATTTTCAAGCCATGTGGTGTCGGGATCCATATAAGTAAAACCAAGTCAATACAAATGTTTGGAATTTGAGCTTCGATCGAGAAAGTGACTTTTTCATGAATATTTCAGTAGTTGTAGGAGTATTTTTAAGCAAAAATAATTTCAATGGAAATATCTAGGAGTCAAATACATGGTGGATATATCAGTTATGAATATTGGCGAAATTTACCGTGATAGCTTGGGTTATTACGGATGCCCCTTTGTGTTAAAAAAGTGAACAATCCTAAAATTAAAAATAAAATAAAAACCAAGTTGTTGAACTTTTTTAATAAACACATTAGGTATTTATGATTCAAAGTAAGATAATGTTTATCCTATAAACTCTAATTTTTCTCCCAAGGTGGAAAAATAATCTCTATGTTTTATTCTTGCATTGGTGGGATGACATAACCATACTTTATAATCTTGTGCAGAAAATTTCACCTCTTTTATACTTTTTCATGTATACCATGGTCTAAGTGGGCATTGGGGATATACAAGTATACCATTTTTTTCTTTAGTTATATAACTTAATACAAAATTAACTTGTCTTCTAGGATTTTTCCAAAAACAAAAGTCGTGACTCCTTTACCCTTGGCACATTTTTTCAAGTTCTCAAGTCCATTTTCCCTTTTCCCTTGGTGCAAGGGAAAATTTGTAACACTAGATTGGACACTATAATGGATGAATAAGATTAGTTACTTAAAATGACCAATTAGGGTGCTAACAATGATGTAACTTGTTCTCTCACTCACCTAACCTAATACTAATACGAGTCTTGATCCATGGCATATTTTTTGAGGTTTTCTATCCCTTGTCCCCTATCCCACCAACCAAGTGGACAATGCGGACATAAAATTTTATCCCGAGCTCATTCTCGTTATGCATTGTTCACGCATGAAATCTCATCTTAGCTCCCAAAACTTATTTTTATCCCCTTATTCTCACTTACATGCTCTCACATGTTGACACTTGTAAAAATATAGTGTAAAGTGCATCTTATCTGTCCACATTTTCACCTCACTTAACTTGTCCCCTATTTTCATGGGTGAAAATAACCGTCTAAATTAGTGAAAATTTTAAGGAATCCATGAATTAAATTATAGAAATGGTGGTGAATATAGCTGAAGAAATATTCATTTAGCTAGATAATATTTAAGAAAAAGCTATTTGACTAGGGAAAACTGAAAAAAAAATTACAAAAATGTTAGCATATGTAAAGGTTAATCCTACCTAAATTTTCTAATTTTAAAAATATTTTGGAAATTTGAATTGTCCTCTTCATGTTACATTTAATATATCTAATTTATTTATTTAATGAATTTAATTAAATATATTCCTTACTTAACAAACATAAATTATTGAGTTATGACATTTGTACCCAAAGCATCCATCAATCTCTTGCAAACTGTTGGCATCCTCTTCTGTTTTTGTTTCAAATTATCATGTCTTAGTCTTTTTAACTTTAAAAAAATTCAACACTTTTAAAACATGTGTCTCACAAATCTTTTCCTCTAATATACTAAGATATTATTTTTCTATGTATACACATATTCTTTTCACTCCTTGGGAAATGTTGGATAATTTTGCGGTGAGAAATTACAAAGGCCTCAATTTACAAGGCTCTAAATGACTATTAGTTGAGCCAATTTAAACTATGATATAAGTAATAAATTTATTTGGCTGAAATGGTACAAAGAACACGTTGATTAAATAATATCACACTTAGAATAGAATCGATACTCCGATTTTAAGATTAGCTAATCCTTTAATTATGTATATGGTTACTTGAATTGGTGCCTTTAATACGATTTTATCATATCAACCTACAACTACATATACATACATACATACATACATAGATACACATATAAGTGTGAATTTAATCAAAATTTCAATTTTCCCTCTAAAATGTTGGTTATTTTGATCCAAGGGCCCATAGAATTCATGGAAATCCACTTTTGCTTTAAAATACTATCTCTTTGATTTAAAGATGATTCTTTAAAGAATTAATATTGATATGAGAATTATTTTGGCTATACAAGTGGGAAATAGTAACATATATGATTTTTTTGTTAATCTTAGGCATTTATATGGTTTCCAAATAGCCAAATGGGACTTTAACATTATCCCTCAATTTTCAAATTATGAATTTTAGCAAGTAAAATTTTCCCTCATCCAAACCATAACTTATGGGGTTAAACATGTCCAAGAAATGTGAGTTAAAGTGCTAAAGGAGATAAGGATTGAAACCCTAAAACATATGATTTTTTAAACTATTGTTTGACCCTAAAATATAACCTCATAATGAAACTATATGGAGTGTAACATGGATTTCAAATGAAGTTTCATATTTTACGTCCAGGAAGCCATTAAAATCATCTCGTGTTCTATACATTTTTAAAATGGTATTTTTCTCATTTACGGTGATACTTTTGTCAAAAACATTGAAACATTTCCAAAGTGGTCATTTGAGAACACTTTTAAAATGATCTATCACTGGGGCTGTAATGGCATGATTTAATTTCTATTTTTGAAAGCATTTTCAAGTCAAGAACTCCATTCTTTCCCATAACATTATATTATCATTTTCCCTATGATTTAGCGCTAAATTGACTAAAATTGGAGAAAATAATCCTAAGAAAAACATTCATTTGATCCATTTTTTTGGTTCATGAATTGTATTACTCGTAGAGATAAGGAGAACAAAGTTTTCTCTAAGTATTTTTTCCTCTTCGAATATATTTGAATTTTCTCGGTGATCCACTAAGCCAAACTATACGAAATTTGGAGCAGATTATTCTCATAAAATCATCTTTAATTCTATCCATTTCTTACATGATGAATTGAAGTATTTTTTGAGTTATGGAGGACTTCTTTTTCATAGTATTCTTCCATGTTCGATAATGTTCACACTTTGTCATTTATTTGGTCAAGAGAATTGTTTAAAATTTGGAGCACTAAAATGAAAATTTTTAGAACACTCTCATCTCATTTTTAAATTCATAATTTCACTTTCTAAATATAAACATCCTACGTAGGACCTATTAAAAATAGTAACTATTGGGTTTTTTATTAAACTTATCATAGCCATACATCTCTCATCTATTTCATTATATTTTTTATAATAAAGATCAAATACTCGTTGGTTGAGCCAATGATGGATGGATGGTTGGAGAAGATCATTGAGTCCTTTTGTTATTCAATTTTTCACTCATAAATCTTTCAAAGGTGAAGATGGAAAATATTGAGATTGAAAATTAAACAACCCATTGCGATAATATTTCAACCATTGATATCTTAGATGATTTTTCTAGATTATCTCTCATTAGTGATAATTAGTAAACCTTTAGAGAATAAGGTTACACTCAAAGTGGTTCAATTCAAAAAATATGTTAAGAGAAAGTATTTCAACCGTAAATTATTTCCACATAATTCATTGAGAGAAATATATTCAACATGAGAGGCTTCTTTATCTTCGGATTGATCACATTTCTCTTCTTCTCTCTTCTCTTTATTCTTTCTACATTCTAATTCTTTGTTGGAACTTCACTCTTTGGATATTTCATATTTTTCACAAAAGTGACATTTTGTTTTAGCATTTTATTTTCTCGATTATTCTTTAAGTACCTTTTGTTAATGTGTTTGAAAATATACAAATCACTATTCACAACCTTAAGCTTCTCCTTTTTTTTCCTATGTCCCGCTTATTTCTATCAAAGTAAATTCTTCTATTTTATCCCATATAACTAATTTACCCCTTGCTTAGTGGAGTATTCTTGTGTGATCCCTAGCCTAATGTCTACTAATATATTTAATCATTTATTGCATTTAATAACCGAGAGCCTCCCATTCGCAATAGGAGGGATGTAGTCTAATACCATTGGTGAAAATCATTAATTTTTACTATGAAAAATATTTCTCAAAAATAGTCCAAGTGGATAAATGGAGTAAGATACTAAATAAGATAATGCATTTGTAAAATTCGTAATAATTTAAACACCAAAACAATATAAAGAGGCAAATGAAGATATCCTTTCCAAAGATAAATCCATGTAGTAAAATTGTTTTAAAGCCTGCCTCATAAGAGAAATTTAATACAAGATTCCAAAAATCAAGAGAAAGCCATCCTAAAATACCAAGTCCAATATTTCTCCAAGACGAATAGGATTCTTCTTTAAAAAATAGAGCCTAACCTAAACCACAAGAAGAACCTCAAAACCCTCAAATTTGGAAATGATTTCAAATGTATGCAAATTTGGCTTCAAAATAATGCTTTTTCTATGAACATTTGGTTCATTTTATTCTTTTCATACTAAATATGGAAATGATTTCAAATGTATGCAAATTTGGCTTCAAAATAATGCTTTTTCATATATTGAGTAATGACTTATTAATACCATAATGAGTATGACCTCTCATAACCGAACATACTTGGAGGAAAGGAAGGAATTTTTAGGTATGATTCTCCCCACATACATTTTTATATTGCAATATATCACCCATGAGGTCCTAAAATGTTATTTCTCCAATCGTACCAACGTATTTGAAAAATCTTATGTTAAATGTTTTGAATGTCGAAGTGGTGGGAAAATTTCTGTCTAATTATTTTTAAGATACTTGGTAGAGTGTGCATATGAATTTCCTATCCTGATGTACTAGAATTAGTGAAATTTTAAGAAGAGGTATCGACGTGGTGATGAATTCTATAGCTAAAGCACTTTTCTATTCATTACATGAATATGACATTTAAAGACTTCTCAAAGAAATTCCTCCCACACAAACATAAATTATTGTATGATGAGATGATTTGAGTAGACATGAGATGGATAAAACATTCATATGTTGTTGTTGATGTTTTGTAAAGAAATAAATAATGAGAATTTCAGGTATGGTTGATGTTGGTATAGAGAGAATATTATTTTATTGAGAAGGGGGTTTTGTTGTCATACAAGGTATGCCTAATCATCGCAAACAATAACAAGAATATGTTGAGATTATCAGAACTATACATTATTGTAAAGCCTTTGTTATCGTATAGTTACGGATTACATTAAGAAAGGTTTGCATAAACAAACAATGAGAATTTCACTCACATATAGAAAATAATTGAGAACCCTCATCCACTAATGCTCCATGCTTGCATGGTTCGAAAGTTATTTGTTACATTAAACAATTTAAGATCGTAAATAAAAATATGAAATTTTATCTCCATCATCTCAAAATGTTTAATTGATCATAATTAATTGTCTCACTAGCCAATAACCATACAACATTCACACATTTAAATTACACTTTAAGGATAAATTTAATAGTTTACGCAAGATATCCAACACATACATATCAATTTTATGTGCAACATCATTAAATTATTTATAATACACATCCATTAAACTAGCATGACTTCTTGGTAATAATAAAAAAAACGTATGCTACATTATTAACACCATGTCATATCATGATATGAACAGCCAACTTGTGGCTAACATAATCTATTATCATGTCATATAATATTTATTTAATATTTCATATGCTTAATGTGTCATCCTTACTGATTTTACTAGTATAGAAGGGAACATATAGAAGTTAAAGAGTAATATGTTAACATGATATTAATCATATGAGTTTTATTATATGATTTGGAGGTTTTCCAATAGAAGTGGCTAATTCATTATACTTGCATATTATGATAATTTATCTATATTTTATTTTTTCTTTTCTATATTTCTTCTTATATTCAAATATATCCGGGTAATTTAAGAGTAATTGGTATACGATCTTTGATTTGGGAAAAATTTAATCAAAATGATTGTTTCAAGCTTTAGCTATATCTCCGAATAGGTGACTATTTTTTTACATTTTAAAAAAATTTAGTAATAAATAAATTAATGTTCACTAAAAATTTCAAGTTTCTTTCATGTGTATTAAAGAAATTATATGAATTTTAGAGTTTTTCCAAAATTTTCTCAAGAGGAAAAATTATTTTGAAAATTCCAAAGTTTTTTATATTTCAAGAAATATCTAAAAAAATTGTTTTATTCTCTAGAGTTTTTGAATTAAGATAGAAATAATTCCAAATTATAATACTTAGTTTTTTTGTTATAAATAATTTGTTCTTGAAACCCTTTTTCTTTTGCATCATAGTGATGAAAATTTTCTATTGAAAGGATATGTTGGATTCTAGATAATGGCGGGTTGAATTTAAGAATAAATATTTGTATTCTACATGGAACTATTCTAGGTTTTCATTTTGGCTTTATGGTCTATTACAATGTGTTTTTTCTGTTTGTGACGAGAGTTGAGATTGGTCGTTGGAGGAAATGGAATCCATTTTCTTAGCTACGTGCACAAAAGAAAAATATATTTACAAATAAAATAAAGATGCTAAGGAAAATTGATAAGAAATAAATGAAAATATAGCATTTAAGGAAAATTAGAAGAGGAAGAAGATGGAAAATTAGGAGTAAGTGGATGAGGAGGATATGAACACAAAAAGGAGAAAATGTAGAAGACAAGGTAGAAGGAGGAGGAGAAAGAGAGGAAGGAGAAGGAGAAGAAGGATAATAAATAGAACAATGACAAGGATATGTAGAAGAAGAAGAATAATAAAAGTAAGAATAATACAAATAAGAAAATTAGGAACAAGCTACAAGTGATTTAGAATGAAAAGTATATTATAATGTTGAAAAAAATACAATACATAAGATTTCATATAGTATATCTCCAAAATGGATGATTTATTATTTACTTTTGTACATTACATCCATAGGAAAAAGAATATAAAGGAATTTCATGTAGATGGTAATAAGATTTAATTAATTAAATATTTGAACATCTCTAGTTTCAAAACCTATTTTTCGCTTTTGCATATTTGCCACATTTTTGGTTTGGAGAATATCATTGCACAATATATTTCAAATCATATAGACTTACCTCAGTTGAATAAAAATGCCAAATCAGTTTGAAACATGAGGAATTTTTTATTTTTTTTACATTAATAAATGTTGTATATATTTTAGGGTAAATATGGATTAACAAAGCAATCGGGATTATAAGGCGGAAAAACACGCAAGAACAACATGTCGAGGGTCTCCAATACCCGCCAACAAAGAAAATATGTCATCGGGCCTCCAAAACCCGACATCAAAGCAATCGAGAAACAGAGCGGAGAAGAAGCAAGGCGGAACAAAGACGGCGCAAAGGCATGTTGGAAGGGTTGATAAACCCGTCTCAAAGGCAAATCGGGTTTCAGGTTTCGGGAAACACGGAACATGAAGCATGCAGATCGCAAAGGATGTCCCGATGCTCGAGGGTTCCACAAACCTGAAAACAAAGGAAATCGGGTCTGAGAGTCAGGAAAACATGGCGTAGAAGCACAAGGCAAAAACATGTTGTGCACCTCCCAAACCCGATGCATATGTAAGTCATACCCATGAACCCGAAAGCAAAGGAAATTTGGTAATAGCGGAAGATGCGGGTTTCGGGAAAGCACGAACATCAAACACATGCTGCGGTGTCCTCCAAGCCCGATGCAGATGCGAAGGAGAAACCCGAACCCAACTGGAACAGACCCTGACGCGGGAAATATTCAGATCGCCATAACTTTTCACAGGGAGCTCGAGATTCACACAAGGTTGGACTTTTCGGAAATCTCTTGGTGTCCTCTACCCAACTACGACTGGATATATTTAATTGGGTGGGAACAAGTTCTTAAAAATGTAAAATACACTTCGCCACTGTTGGGTTGTTGAGATTCTCACCTACCACCACGATTTGTTGAAGTTAGGTGCAGTCTTGGAGGTAGTTGGGGGAGCTCCGAATTCTTCTCTTCTCCCTCAATTTTCTTGTATAAATGGTCAAAAGAGGCTCTTTTAAATGTTGGACATTTTTGTTTTGGCCTCTCCCTTCTTTTCTTTGGCAGGTGGAGTTGTGGAGCTAAAACCTCCCATTTGGAACTGTAATGCAACCTTTGCCTATTGGTATTTTTGCAGTGTATTGTATCAACCTTCGGAGCAAATAAATGCATGAGTGTGGATGTTTCTCAACCCTCTATGTGTTTCATTTTGCATTCTCCGATCTTTCACCGTGAATATTCCTATCCGTGCATGAATTTGCATTGCATTTCTATGGTCTGTGTTTATTTTTGCAAACCAAATGTTCAACATTCCTCGGTGCATCACCTCCTTAGCTTAGGTTTACTTTTTATGCATTTCTCTCTCCTGTCTCCTTGGTAGTTAGATTAGATTTTTTTGGTAAACCTCTGCGTTTATTCGTGCATCTGAATAGAGGAATAGGAGCCGGCCTTCATCCGGAGAGCTTTTCCGATTTCGCAAGGTCCCACACTTGGGAAAAGCTCCATGTTGTGCAATCGCACTGAGACTTTCAACCCATCGTGTGCAGCAGAGTCCTGTGGGTACCGTGTTTTGACACCAACAATTTTGGCACGCACGGTGGGACCAAGAGGTCATTCCATCAAAATTTGAAGGATTTTTCATGAAATTTGCACAAAAATTACGCTTTTTACAAATTTCGATTTTGACCTCCTAGCTTCGAACTCAAATCATTTTTCAAGGGTTTATCTTGCTCAAAACAGTCAAAATTTCAACAAATTGGTAGATCGAGGGTAACCTTCAAAAGGGTATTTTTAGTTTTTGATATTTTGATTTTCAAATTTCAGGTTTTTAGTGATTTCGGGTTTTCGGGATTCGAGAGCATCAAAGCAGAAGCAGTAGTGTTTCGGGTTTCGGGGGATGCATTGCATGGTCCTACCCCCGCGAAGAGTGATTTCAGGTTTTCGGGATCGAGAGCATCAAAGCAGTCTTTCGAGGTTTTGAGGGATGTCGGACATGTTCCAAGTTCCGACACATAGCAATTCGGGTTTGTGTGGTTCGTTGCATGACCCGAGTTCCGCCCGCACTTTTCGGGAAATCTCTGCAAATGACAAAGAAGGCCTCTGAATTCGAATTGAAGATTGTCTCCTCTGGGTCCTTCAAATTTTAAATTATATTTTCAATACTATCAAGTTTGGTGTGTAACTTGGCAAAATCCAACCTTCATGAGGCTTGTTCTCTAACACATCCTGGCGACTCGAATGGATAGAGTTCAATGGTGTGAAGAAGCACAAGTTGCCCTGTGCACATGAGAAGAATTTGAACCAGGTCTAATAGTCGAGAAGAAGGGCTATTTGTCCATTTGCAACTATCACCAGGTAGAGGAAGGAGAGGAAGAAGATCACAAAGATCACCATCTCCACCTAACAGGACTTTGTCTACACCTCCACCTGGTAGGCCTTTTCTCGCATCAACCAGGGTTCTTAGGCCAATCATAATGGCGCATCTACCACCGAATCCCTTTGTCAATTTCACGGGCAGTAGTCCACTTGCCCTAAATGCTCAGAATCAAATTCCAGTTGCAGCGCTAAAGAATATACCCTATTTTATAGGAGAAAATCATACTACTCCTATTGATCACATCCAGGATATTGCTAATGCATGTGCAATCCACGAAATAAATGAAATGGATGTTGCAGTCAAGTTGTTGGCTTCATCTTTCAAAGGCAAGGCCTTACAATGGTTTAGGAGCCTAGCAGCAGGGTCCATTACGAATTGGGACCAACTTTGTTCAGCTCTTTGTAGCCAATTCGGGGAGAGGGCGGACAATTTGTCCTTATTGGAACAGCTGACAACAATCAAAAGGGCTCCTAACGAACAAATGGCAGATTTCAACTTCAGGTTCCAACGGACATGGGACAGGATCCCAATAGCTGTTAGACCAACCGCCGAAGGAGCATTCCTTTATTTCTTAAAGGCTATAAATTCAGACATAGCCATGATGATCCAATCAATGGGAGGAACAACGCTGCGTAGGGAGTGCTATGACACAACGATCGAGCACGTGAATCTGTTTGATCAAGTGGCAAACTTGCACCAAGGCCACCAATGCCTCTCTATCCGATATGGGAAATCCTGCAACGATCAAGCACCGTGAGTTGAATCCCATTCTAACTCCTAGAAATCAAAGCAATAATGAGGCATCGACTTCTTCAAATCCTTCAAAGGAATTGCAGGAGGTCATGAAACAACTACAGAACCTTGGAAATGAGCTTTTGACTATCAAAAGACAGCAAGCTCAAAGTGCTAGACCGTATCAGCCCCAAGCGCAGTACCAGGCTAGGCCCTCATACCAACAGAAAAGACCACCACCACCTCAGGCTGCAAATCAAAACCAAAACCAAGGACAACCTCAAGCTGCCAGGCCATTTCAGCCGTATGATCCAAATACAACGACATCCTCAAGAGCCTTGGTCCCGACATGAAATAACATGGCACAGAGTACAACCTGGTGTTACCCTTGCAATCTACTGCACAATCGGTCAACATGTTTCAATGGTGCACTAAATCAGGCCTTGATGGTGCAAACCATTGGTGTTCCTCAAGAACCAAGCCAAGAAGGGAACCAAATAGAAGAAACGCAACAAGAAGGGCCTTCGATTTAAAACCACATTGGCCAATTGGCAAATGGAAGACTTCTGTGGAGTTAACCAACAACCTTTTCAAGGCATGGCTGCCAACACATGGTCAAAGAAGAGAAGCATAGAAGAGGGAAAACCGTCTAATCCAGTTGTTTCTCAACCCACTCTTACACAACAGGGGGCAGACCAAACATAGCTCCAAATGTGTAAAATCAGCCTAAGGTACCTGTTGTAGCAACACATACACCCGTTCAAGCTCCGGAAAAAGTTGCACCAAGTAAGGGGCAGCAAAAGGATAGTTCATCCCCCTTCAACATCATCGATCAAATGAAGAAGACACATGTGAACATTTCCATGTGGGAATCACTGGCGATCCCAGGGCAACGAGATTTGTTGCAAGCTGCAATGGCTAATTGGTCTGCCACAAATGTATTAAACCAAGGACATGAGAAAGTTATCACTAATGCAGTGCAACATGATGGGGCCCAGACAAGAAAAAATTTGAAGCCTCCACCATTCTATGTTTCATCGATTGTTTGAAACCACTTGGTACACAATCGCATGATAGATTTAGGAGCAAGTAGTTCAAAGTGATGTCGAAGCAAATAGCGGATCAACTCGGGTGCAAGTACGAGCAAGGTCTTTGAAAGGAGTAGTGTAACTAGATGGAACAGTAGTAGGAACAGTTGGGGTCATCAAAGGGTTAAGCCTAACACTACATTCATGTCCTAATGTTACAGTCCTACAAGATGTGTCTATAATTGACCTCCCGCCACTCTTCGCGTTGTGTTTATCAAGGGACTTCACTGCAAAGATCGGTGGATATTTATCTGCAGATTGGTCGCACATGATTTTCAGGACAAGGTATGGAGCTAAAGCAACAATCAGATCAGAATCAATTGCCAATTTCCATATTGAGCCTTATGTATCAAGTCCTATCAATGCAAATTGCTCAGCTTTTGATCAGGAGGAGTGTTCAAATGATCTAGAAACAGGTACTAAGGTCGAGGGAATTCCTGATTTAACTTTGGATGAATGGGCAAACAAAAGTCATGAATTTGACCCATACAAGGAAATTGAAGAATTTGAATTGGGCGTGTATTGTGTACACGAAGAAAATTCACCCATTCCTGACATCATTCAGCCTAAACAAAAGGACGAAAACAATGAGGTATGGAAATTATTTTTCGATGGATCAAGGAGTAGGCAAGGTGCTGGAGGTGGTGCAGTGTTGATTTCACCACAAGACATCAAGTATTATTCAGCTTTTCATTTCCAGTTTTCTTGTTCAAACAACACGGCTGAATATGAGGCCTTGATTCATGGACTTCATTGGGCCAGGAAAAGGGGCATAAAGAACTTACAGGTGTTTGGAGATAGCGAGCTAATCGTCAACCAAGTTAGGGGACAACATGCTACAAAGAATGACTTGCTAAAGAGCTACAAGAATAGGGTATGGGACCTCATTGACGATTTCGAAGCTTTCAGCATTGTGTCCATACCCAGGAAGAAAAATGAAGCCGCAAATAGGCTCGCAGCAGTTGGAGCAACATTTGATGTGGTTGACAACATCAGTAGGGAAAAAACATAGCCACATATCCATGTGATTGTGAGGCCAGCAGTTCCAGATAATAACACAAGCTGGCAGGTGTTTGAGAATGATCAACAGATCGTCAATTTCTTACAAGAAGAAGCTGAATTCTCAGCTAGAAATCAGGATAGGCTAGAGCAGCAGTATGGGGATCAAGTAGTGCAACTGCGGACAAACAAGCTTCCTAAGGGTTTAGTAACGTTGGAGTCTATCTTCAACCCTAACGACCAGTTTCGTAAGGAAAAGGCTAACATACAGGTCAAGAGAGAAGATTCAGAGCCAATTCTGGTTGGGGAAGGCAAAACACTTCAAATTGGTAAAGTGGCCACTAAGCAAGAGAAATCAGATTTCACACAGCTTTGCCAAGAATTTCCAGATGTCTTCGCTTGGAGCTATGAAGACTTAAGAGGATTCGATCCAAATTTGGCACAACATACAATAGAATTGGATCCGGATGCTAAGCCCATAAGGCAGAAGCAGAGACCAGTCAACCCTCACATTGAGCCTCTAATGAAGAAAGAATTAAACAAGCTAATAGAGGCAAGCATTATATTCCCGATCAAGCACTCAAGCTGGGTTGCGAACTTGGTTCCGGTCAGGAAGAAGAGCGGAGAAATTAGGTTATGTGTGGACTTCCGAGACCTCAACAGGGCATCTCTCAAGGATCATTACCCACTTCCTTCAATGGAACAAATATTGCAAGTAGTATCCGGTTCAGAGAGATTCTCTCTCCTAGATGGCTACTCAGGGTATAATCAGGTGATGGTGAAAGAAGATGACCAATTCAAGACAACTTTCACCACCAAATGGGGAACATATGCCTACAAGAAGATGCCATTTGGGCTATCAAATGCTTCAAAGCAACTTTCCAAAGGGCAATGGATATGGCATTCAAGGGGTTGATCAATAAAATAGTTCTAATATATCTTGATGACATCACTGTATTCTCAAAAAATGCAGTGGATCACCTCTTTCATCTAAGGCAGGTATTTCAAAGGTGTAGAAGATTTGGGGTATCATTGAATCCCAAAAAATGCATATTTTTGGCTCACGAGGGAAAACTCCTAGGCCATATTGTTTCAAAGGAGGGGTTGACGATTGACCCAGAAGAGTTGAAGCAATTCAAGCATTGCCATTGCCAAGTCACAAGAAGGCTCTTCAAAGCTTCTTAGGAAGGATCAATTTCGTCCGCAGGTTTGTTCCAAACTTTGCAGCTCTCGTAAAGCCAATAACGCTGATGTTAAAGAAGAGCATGGCATTTAAGTGGACATCTGAAGGCAAGGCAAGTTTCGAGGCAATAAAGGAAGCTATATATCAAGCTCCGACTCTTGTCAACCCAGACTTCTCCAAAGATTTCGTGATATATGCCTTCGGTGGTGGAGACACAATTTCTGCAATCCTGGTCCAACAAAACAAAGGAGGATTAGAACAACCAGTTTCTTTCTTCAGTCAAGGCTTGGAGTAATACGAAACTAGGTAATCTTTCATTGAAAAGCATGTCCTTGCAGTGATCAGGAGTTTAAAGAAATTCAAGCACCTAGTCTCAAACAACAAGATCCTATTGATGGTCTCTCATGCGGGAGTCAAGGACTTCCTTCTAAATAAGGATCTAAATGAGAAGCGTGCAGGGTGGATCACTCGTGTCATGGAATATGACATCGAGATCAAGGTCACCAAACTAGTACGTGGAAAGGGACTATGTGAGCAGCTAGCCTTGAGTCAACAAGTTGAAGCAGGTGATGAAAAAGAGACTACCTTGGTGCTACAGGATGGTCAAGAACAGGAAAATGATGATGTGCCTACTCCTTGTTGGACTCAGGATATGATACACTTCCTACAGATAGGACTATGCCCTCCAAAAATGAGCAAAGAAAAGAGGAGATACTTTAGGTTACAAGCCATTCCATATGTGCTTGTTGATGGTGCTTTGTTCAAGAAAGACATCAATGGAGTTCTATCGAGGTGCATTGGGACAGGTCAAATTGAGAGGGTGTTACGAGATTTTCACGATGGAGATTTTGGAGGAAATTTTTCCCCACGAGTAACACTCTCAAGATAATGAAGGCGAGTGGTATTATTGGCCCACGGTGTTTAGTGAACTGCTATACATGGATAAGAAAGTGCAAGAAATGTGCACTCTTCACAGGCAAAGAAAGACTAGCAGCACTTCCATTGCACCCAATTTTGGTTGACCAACCATTTATGCAATGGGGATTGAATTTCATCGGGGTCATCAACCCAAACTCAAACCAAGGCCACAAGTGGATTCTCATAGCAACGGACTATTTCACCAAGTGGATGAAGCAAGCGCTCAAAAAGGCCAATGAGTCGAATATACTAGAGTTTTATGAAGTAATAGTGACCAGGTTTGGTGTGTCGGCCACTATCATATCAGACAATGCATTGGCATTCGTAGGTTCCAAGATCACGGAATGGGCTGTCAAAAATGGGATCTACTTGAGCACCTCTTCCAATTATTACCCACGGGGTAATGGATAGGCAGAGTCCACAAATAAAAATTTGCTAAGAATCATCAAGAGGACTCTGGATGAAAATCAAAGAACATGGCATACCAGGCTAAAATCAGCATTGTGGGCTGATAGAATAACACCAAAGAGGTCTACAGGCAATTCCCCTTACAAGTTGGTCTATGGAAAAGAGGCAGTATTGCCTATATCATTAGAACTGCCTGCATTGGAGTTCATGAAGCAATTGGAGTTGGCTGAGTTCGAACCAATGGAGGCTCGGTATGCAGAGTTGATGGAATTGGAAGAAATTAGAGAACATGCAGTTCAAACAATTGAGAAAGATCAGGCCTTAGTGAAAAGATGGTTTGATAAGAAAGCAAGAGCAAGGACCTTCTCGGAAGGAGACTTAGTTCTGAAATGGGATGCAGATCGGGCAAAACCGGGAAAGCATTCCAAGTTTGACGCCATTTGGAGTGGCCCCTACATGGTCATGGAATGTAAGAATAGCAATGCCTTCCAATTGTCTACATTGGACGGAGAAGAACTCCCGATTCCGGTCAACGGAATCTATCTTAAACATTGCTACTGAAAAGAGAAAAGTTCTACCCTTGTAAATATTAGCCTAGATTTCAATTCCTCTAAGTGCGTATGCACATTGTCTTGTTGTAGTTAGGTTTCGCTTTCCTAAGTGCTTTCGGGCACAGGTTTTGTTGCTCTGGGTTGGTTTTATACGATTCAGCGTGTTCTTGGAGAAGGAGTTCAAGTATCGATCAGGCCAGTGGTTGCTTATGAGTCCATGCCTAATGGATTGCTAAAAGGCCATTGATCTTCTACCAGCAGGCAGTAACCCCGTGAGTCACCAAATTGTTGTATATATTTACCCCCCCGGGTAAATATGGATTAACAAAGCAATCGGGCTTATAAGGCGGAAAAACACGCAAGAACAACATGTCGGGGGGTCTCCAAAACCCGCCAACAAAGAAAATATGTCGTCGGGCCTCTAAAACCCGACATCAAAGCAATCAGAGAAACAGAGCGGAGAAGCAAGGTGGAACAGCACGGCGCAAAGGCATGTCGGAAGGGTTGATAAACCCGACTCAAAGGCAAATCAGGTTTCAGGTTTCGGGAAACACGGAACATGAAGCATGCAGATCACAAAGGATGTCCCGATGCTCGAGGGTTCCGCAAACCTGAAAACAAAGGAAATCGAGTCTCAGAGTCGGGAAAACATGGCGCATAAGCACAAGGCAAAAACATGTTGCGCCACCTCCCAAACCCGATGCATATGCAAGTCATACCCCCGAACCTGAAAGTAAAGGAAATTTGGTAATAGCGGTAGATGCAGGTTTCAGGAAAGCACGAACATCAAACACATGCCGCGGTGTCCTTCAAGCCCGATGCATATGCGAAGGAGAAACCCGAACCCGACTGGAATAGACCCTGACGCGGGAAATATTCAGATCACCATAACTTTTCACAGGGAGCTCAGATTCACACAAGGTTGGAGTTTTCGGAAATCTCTTGGCGTCCTCTACCCAACTACGACTGGATATATTTATTTGGGTGGGAACAAGTTCTTAAAAATGTAAAATACACTTCGCCACTGTTGGGTTGTTGAGATTCTCACCTACCGCCACGATTTGTTGAAGTTAGGTGTAGTCTTGGAGGTAGTTGGGGGAGCTCCGAATTCTTCTCTTCTCCCTCAATTTTCTTGTATAAATGGTCAAAAGAGGCTCTTTGTAAATGTTGGAAATTTTTTTTTGGCCTCTCCTTCTTTTCTTTGGCAGGTGGAGTTGTGGAGCAAAAACCTCCCATTTGGAACTATAATGCAACCTTTGCCTATTGGTATTTTTGCAGTGTATTGTATCGACTTTCAGAGCAAATAAATGCATGACTGTGGATGTTTCTCAACCCTCTATGTGTTTCATTTTGCATTCTCTTGATCTTTCACCGTGAATATGCCTATCCGTGCATGATTTTGCATTGCATTTCTATGGTCTGTGTTTATTTTTTTGCAAACCAAATGTTCAACATTCTCGGTGCATCACCTCCTTAGCTTAGGTTTACTTTTTATGCATTTCTCTCTCCCTATCTCCTTGGTAGTTAGATTAGGTTTTTTGGGTAAACCTCTGCGTTTATTCGTGCATCTGAACAGAGGAATAGGAGCCGGCATTCATCCGGGAGCTTTTCCAATTTCCAAGGTCCCACACTTGGGAAAAGCTCCATGTTGTGCAATCGCACCGAGAATTTCAACCCATCGTGTTGCAGAGTCCCAAGGGTGCTGCGTTTCGACACCAACAATAAGGTGAAGAACAAATTAATTAATAAGTATCCAATCAAGTTGAAGAATAAGGAAAATTCAATGGTAACATGGGAGGAGGAATACTTTTTGTACCAACATCCGTAGATTATTAAAATTGAGGACTACACTTTGTGAAGTATCCTCAAGAAACTATGAACATTGTGGACAATATTTCTTTGGGAGGGAGGATGTGTTATCCACTTGAACCTAGGTCATATATCGGGATACAGATAGGTGGTTTATAGATAACATATTTTTTTATCATTTCATATTATATTTGTTTATACTCTTATATAACTAATGGGTCGGCCTTGGTGCTTACCGTAGTATATAAGGGTATATACAAGAGTTATATTATAATAAATAAGTCATTATATTTTCATATTGTGATCATTTTTTCTATATTTTTGTTTTCTTTAGTCTTATAATGTTTCTTATATTAGAAAATATATAAGTAATTTGAGTACAACACATATCCACACAAGAACCTCAAATTTAATTCGAATTTTGATGATTAAAATTAGATTTTCCACAAGGTAGCTAACATGGAAAACAATGTCAACCATGCATACATAATAAAAAATGTATTTTAATTCACTCCCATATCAATACAAGGTTATTTATTTTTCCAAAAACAAACTATTATAAGATACCATTATACACATGTATGAAAAATACATATTTTTAGTGGATTATTTTCAAGGGTTTGACTTAATGATTGAACTTAAATATTGGAAACCAACAACAAACACATATTCTTATTTCATCCCCTTAATTACATGAAAATTCTCTTCAAAACATTTATCTTTCAAACCAACAATAAGAACCCATTCTCATTTCCTCCTTTATTTTTTATGAAATAATTTCTAGAATTGGATAATATAGATCAAGATGTTTTAGAAGAAAAATAAGGTCCCTAGTAGAATTTATTAGCCCATCTAGATGGTTTATTAACAAATATCACAATTCGACACCCAATTTTTTTATTTTTTAAATGATTATAGTTACTATGACCAAGAGAAAACAATCAAAACTTAGGGTAAACCGGGAGAGGATCTAGATTCATATGGTACATTCGTGTGTGGTGATTTATGATTAATTTCCCATTAACGTTGATCATTTTTTCTCTTAGTGATTTTTAGAGACATCACCAATTGAAGTTACTCGAAATACAAGGATGGTTGGGGAAATCATAAAACCTATGGTAATTTCTACTTTTCCACTTGTATGTGTAGGAATTATTTTTATATTTATATAAAATGTCCAATACGAAAAATCATAGTCAAAACCCTAACACAAAAGTAAATTAAAGATATTTAAAATATTGCATTCATTTTTCTTGTTAGAAAATTTTCATGACCTAGTCAAACTAAGGAGATTATTTAGTGTATGGACTAGATACCCAATGTATATTCATAGAGTACATTACTGTGTGTCATGGATTACGAGAAATTTCTCATCAATGATTCTCAATTTTTTCTCAAAGGGATCTTAAGAGAAATCACCTAAGCGATGTAGTTGTGAAGGATTGGTATGGATGGGTAGAAAACTAAACTTTTTTATAACATATACCAAACCACATATATACATATACATATACATATACATATACATACATATATATATATATATATATACATATATATATATATACATATATATATATATATATATATATATATACATATATATATATATACATATATATATATATATATATACATATACATATATATATACATATACATACATATATATATATATACATACATATATATATATATATATATATATATATATATATATATATAAAAGCAATATCGAGTTTGGTGCCATGAGGATCCAAATGTAAAATATCACTATTGAAAGCTAGAAAATGAGGTAAATTGAGGGTTTCGTAGTGTTGTGTTCATCATGAGCACATGAAAACCATCAATACCTAAGATAATCCATGAGATTATTTTGTAAATGGACCATATTCTAATAGTTATGTTTATATATGACATTCGTAGGTTTGAATTATTGTAATAATTTTCCCATTATAGCTTGGCCATTTTGGCTCCCATGTCTATTAAGAGACATCTCCCAAATGATATAACAAGTAATGACGAGTATGGTTGTGAAGAATTTTTTCGTCAATAAATATCTACCATGTCACCCAAATGTGTGGGTGGTATAATGTTTGTGATTTAACAAAATTTTAATATTTCATTAAAATCTGAATGCAAAGATCTTCTATAAATGATATACAATGGAATATAAATGTTAAATGATTTATTTAATACGAAACATCATAGTCAAAACCCTAACACTAAGGTAAATTAAAGATATTTAAAATGTTGCATTCTTTTTCTTGGTAGAAAATTGTCATGACCTAGTCAAAATAAGGAGATTATTTAGTATATGGAATAGATACCCAATGTAATTACATAGACTACATTACCAGTGTCATGGATTAGGATAAATTTCTCATGAATGATTCTCCATCTTTTCTCAAAGGGGTCTTAAGAGAAATCACCTAAGAAATGTACTTGTGAAGGATTGGTATGGATGGGTAGAAAACTAATTTTTTTATAACATATACCACACCACACACACACACACACACACACACACACACACACACACACACACACACACACACACACACACACGAGATATATAAGCAATATCAGTTTGGTGCCATGAGGATCCAAATGTAAAATATCACTATTGAAAGCCAAAAATGAGGTAAATTGAGGCTTTCTATAGTGTTGTGTTCACCATGAGCACATGAAAACCATCAATACCTAAGATAATCCATGATATTATTTTGTATATGGACCATATTCTAATAGTTATGTTTATATATGACATTCGTAGGTTCAAATTATTGTAATAATTTCCATTATAGCTTGACCATTTTGGCTCCCATGTCTATTAAGAGACATCTCCCAAATGATATAACAAATAATGACGAGTATGGTTGTGACGAATTTTTTTCCTCAATAAATATCTACCATGTCACACAAATGTGTGGGTGATATAACATTTGTGATTTAATAAAATTTTACTATTTCATTAAAATTTGAATGTAAAGATCTGCTATAAATGATATACAATGGAATATAAATGTTAAATGATTTATTTAATTTTAACTATGAAAATAAATGAGAGAGGAAAGGTACCTATCTTAATTTCTTTTATCCATTAGTGAATCTAGAGATGAAAATATAGCACATGTTGAATGGTTGGACTAGAGCCTCTCAACAGGGGACAAGGGCACCTATGAGCACCATAGAATTATTTTTGGGCGTTTGGGTCTATCGAAAGTGTTGGATACTTATTCTTATATGGTTGTTAGGGATTCACACATTTTCTCCTTTGGTCACCTTTATGTCACGGTTGGATTGCCAACATTCCTGTAAATCTATACATAAATATCCTCATGAAAAACCTTTAAAAAAATGTCAAATCCTAAAGAATAAAGATGAAAAATGAGGGGTCGATCTGTCCTTAGCTATCCCCATTCCGAACTTACGATTTGAGTGCTAACGTATAGTTCAAACCGAATGTAGTTATATGTGTTTGTGTGTACAATAATGATCCTAGGTCAACATCGTTCCAATTATACAAAGATAGTGGTAGGTAAATAGATAAAATGTAAATGTGTGGATGGATTAAAATGAAATCCCCTTCCTATACAAAGTGTGTATACAGAATAATGTTCCCAAATACAGTCCATTGATGTATGTAGATAAGAATCCCTTGATAATATTTGTCTACCCTTATTATGATATTTATATTGTGGTTATATTTGGATCTCTTGCTTGAATTTCGACAATAATGACCTTACATGCAACCTAATACCTCGAGATATGAGTGGTAAACATAAAATACCGACGTGGAATGTCGAAACAAGATCAAAAATAATGAGGACACACGAAACCACAATGGACATGGATGCCTAGTAATATTTTCCGATCTTTGGCGCTAGTGTCCAGAGATTAGTGTCGCAGATGAGTGAAGAATGACCGACAAGGATCCCCGTGACTTGACCAAAATTGTGTATGAGTTACAAGATTGAAAGATAAAGGAAATAGAAACCAACAAGGTAAGTGGATGGACTATGGAATGGGCCATTGGTTAATTATTTTCTTGTGGAAGATCAATATAATAAAATATATACTTAGCAAAGTATAGTAAATAGTAGTAAATGCATAATTTTGTGTCTATATTTACCCCCACTTTATGTTGTTGATCGAAATATCGGTACCATAATGTAGATATAAATGCATACCTAAGGGAGATTGAAGAAGCCCATATTATAAGAGTATGCACATATGTGGTAGAAGTGCGTGTTGAATGAGAACACAACATCGTGATCCATGGATCAACATGTCAATCAATGCAGCATAATGAGATAAGTGGGACCATTATGAGGAGTTTTGAGTGAGATTGATGATTGAAATGTTTAATGATTGAATATTTTGATTTTTTTCCTTGATGAATATGTGATGGAGCGGGAGTGATCACTCCCACCCCAATTGGGTGTGTGTGAAAAATAAGGATTTGGGAATCCTCCCACAAGATAAAGAGTGTAGGGAGAGAGGTCTAGTTTTACTCTCCAACTTTAACTACACCTCAAAATTTCTAGCCCACTGCAGACTAGAAAATATCAAATTTTTATTATTTTGATCCATTTTTATTAAACATAAATAACCCATATAAGAGAGGTATATGAAAGGCAATGACATCTAATTTTTCACACTCAACGGGTGTCGCCACAATGTGTATGTGATGGATTCCATGTTAGGTAATCTAGAAGAAGTTAAAAAACGTAGAATAACTTCCCATGCTAGGTCATCCGGGAAGGTGGTGATATAACTCCAAAGCTAGGTCATCTCGGAGGATAGATATGTTGTGTTTTTGTTGATTTGATTGATGTAATTAGAGTAGTAAAAATTTTATTTTGTGAAGACTTTAATGTATGTGATTGATTGATTGGTTACTCATTAAGAGATTTTACACTTGTTACCCCTAGATTAGGTCATTAGGGGAATCACTATAAAATGGTGTGAAATGTTGTGTGATGTATGAAGAAATTTCCAAAATGTAGAATGATCGCAGAACTAGGAATTATAGGATAACCCTTTGATTGTATTCTCCCCTTTCGTGAAAAGGGAGAATGAAGAAGAGAATAAATGTTTAGACGAAATTAAGCATGTAATAATGTGATAGTGAATGTAAGATAGATATCACATGAGAGTGAGTGTATATCGATTTTAAATGATGTCAAAGAGGAATATAATGTTTATGAAATGTGTTCGATACAATAGTAGAAGGATTTCTGAAGAGATCAATGAAAACGAGAAAGGAATCAAAGTAGGGATGCCCAATAAATGATTGAAATCATGTAAAGTGGATTAGTTGGAATGATCTAGGTATGAGGAATGTCTATGAAATGATAAGTAATGGTAATTTATTATAAATAGTAACATGAAAAATTTAATTGATACTTCATTTGATTATTGTGTGAGTGTGACTTTTGAGCTCTAGATGTATGAATATGCTTCAAGTCGAGCACCATGATTGAGCTGATTTGATATTTTTGTGGTGGTTGTGGCATCATGTATACGAGATAACATTGTAATTATTATTTTTAAATGTTGATATTTCTCATTTTGGAATAATTTTCACAAACAGATTTTATTGAACTTGGAAGTGTTTAGTACCGGGCAAGAGCAGTGATGGTAGTAATGACCCTTGGGACACTAGCTCCCAAGCATGGGCACTAGTGACCTGCTCCTAAGTGCCCTAGTCCTAATTCTAGGAACTAGCATCCAAGATGGCTTGGTTGATCCCATAGTGTTGTATATTTGAAAATTGATGTGTGTGATGCTATAGGTAGGTGTTTTTGCATATGTATGATGTTCTAAAGTCATGTTTTTGTTGTTTTTGGTGTGCAGAGAGGACATCCATTGGAGAGAGTTTTTGTGGCCTTCATTTGATAAAATTTTAAGGAATAGGGTTTCTCAATAATGAGTCGGATGTTCTAGACTGTTCTATCCTTTGAAACATAAAGAGGATGGGGGATGTGCCCCATAATATTCCTATGATCACAAATTTGTGTGAGAGGTGGTGTTCATATACTTTATCCCTTTGGTTACCTACGGGGAGATGACACTAACTTTGGAGCACGTGTATTGTATACTATAATTGACTATCATTGGTGAAAAAGTTCAGGTTATGGTTGTGGATGATGCACAAAGATAGATGAGGGAAGCTAACAAGTATTTTATATAGACCTAAGTTCATAATGAGGTCCATATTATCCTCGATGCTATTATGAGACTAGGATTTTTTCTATTGTGGAAGTTTATTTCCATTGTTATTTCTTTATCGATTATAGTTGAGGGTGGTGTTATAGTTATCTTATATAACATGGATGATGTATGTCATCAAATAGTGGTGGACAACACGGGGTATGCCTAGGGATGATGTGTATTGGTTCACCCTGTATAGGACGTATACAAATTTACACAGGAGGAGCATGGGTGTGGTATTGGAGCTACCACATTGTTACATGTATCGAACTTAGAGAATATTTCAATATTGAGGTTCTTTTGTGTACCACGAGTAGAGTGGGCAAGGATAAATGTATTTTCTAGGAGATGGGTATGTGTTTGTTGTAGGAAGATGGATATAAATACCTATAAAGTGATGTTAGATTGTATGGGGCCGAGAGAATGTGATATGGAGGCCATAAATAGACTACGGTGGATGGCTAGAGGATGGAGTAGTCCCATGGTGAATTTGATGAACTATTTGACTAGAGGATCGGTTTACGTGGGTAGCTAATTTATTCGGGTGGAGTGTGTATCATCATGAGTTTGGTATGTCCTAGGATTTTTCCCAAAGCCATATAAATGGGTGAGATCCATTAGGGCATAGAGGAGGGATGGAGATAGACTAGGGCACAAAATATTGTAGCTAGTACCTCCTCGGAAATATGATGTTGATGCGGTGATAGAGCCGATACATGTACATGACAGAGTGCATAGAAATCCATAACGTGCATGGTGGTAATCACATCGGTGGGCATTTTGGTTTTTCATTTTTTTTGGATGTGGCGGAAGAACCATTAAGTGGAGGGTTAGAGGGGGAAAAACATGCCCTTGATAGCATGGCAGAAGCGATAGTAGAGAATGAGTATTTCTTATAGTGATACTTGTAATTTTCTATAAGGTTGATTCATTTTATTGTCTTCTAATGTGTTGATATGTAGATATAGGTGAAGTGTATTGTTTTCTGATTATGGACACTTCCATCCACACATTGACATAGAGTGTTCCCATTGATGTACTTATGGATGGAGGAATGCTAGAGTTTGTTGACGTTATTACCGGTAGGCATGCCGGTTTTGGGGTATCAACCCAAATACTTTACAATTGACAGCTCATGGTACAAATCCAAGGACACCCATAATTTTGGGTAGGATAGTATATGGTATCATATGTATCATTTCTATTCCCCAAAATAATTTTCCTGTACTAGCTTCATCAATCGGGTGGTGTTTCTTAAGATCCTAGAGAGAAAAAATAATCAATATTTGATGGGTAAATTTTTCTTGATACTTGGAACCTACGAATATCCTATATAAGCATACATTTTGGAATTGAATCAATATGAAAATATTATCTTTATTTCCCCTAGCTCCCAATGGTTTACTCACAATTATAGAAAATGCATTGCTAAAGAAATATTCTATTTACATTAGGTTTTGGGTGTTGAGGGAGAGTTTTTACAATCAATACCTCATGCCACTAAACTAATAGTTCCCATACATATAAATGTGATGTTATATTCAAACCAAGGATTTTTCCAATCATTTTGGTTGTTCTTAGCTACATGAATTGGGCGATGTCTTTTAAACGACCTTAAGATAAAAAACAAGATTTCACAGACAAGTTCACACAATGTGTAACTCATAGGAATGTACCATTTAAACATGAAACAAGGAACTAGGTCCTCTTCTAAAATCCACTCTTTGTTTCTTCCATATTAAATTTTTTTATCATGGTCTCCACACATGTTAAACTAAAGAAATATTTAATTTTCGAGAGTGTTAATATATTGGGGGAATATTTTTCGATTAGATCCTTGTGGAACAAAAATGAAATGACACAAAATTTTAGGTGGGATGGTAGAAAATATATGGGAATACGTTCTCTACACAACCATCATGCTCCCTCATAGTTGTATTATTACAGAAATGTCTCCTAAGATCCATGAGATTAAAACAATTCAAAGTTTGATGTCAATGTTCTATTCGCAATCTGTGGAATAAGGGATTGTATCATATAAATGTATAACTAAAATTAAATGCCAAATATAAAATCATCTCCCAATTCCTCCCAAGAGCCGAACGATTTTTATAGAAAACATAACACTAAAAAAGTTTCACTTTATACCTTATTACTTGGGTGTGGAGAGTTATATTTTCATTAAGCACCTCATCTTACCATTTCTCCACCACCATTGAAAAATCTTCATTCTGGATATGAATGCACTAGTGCATTGAGGAAGAAAAACTAGTTTGTTGGCTTTAAATCCTCCACTTCACGAACTACCTAGAGGATCGAGAAATACTTTCCATAAATTCTATGGATATTAAAAGAAACATCCAAATGAGCATATTACATCCTTTATCACAACCCCGCAAAATTCTTGAAGTGGAACAAGATGATGTTTTTGTTTGGCTACTCATGGATTCATTATAGGATACCATTAGATAATGGTTCTAATAATTTCCATATCAATTAATTATTTTATTGAGAAGATATGAAAATTATATTTGAAGCGTATTAAAGATAGCGGATGATGCCCATTCCCTTCTTTATCAATTGTCTCGAATAAAGAAACAACTGTAGTATCCCATGAGAGATTTAATTTCCAAATTAAATATGTTTATTTTCAATATTCTTAGTGGTTCATGTCTTACTACGAGACAATCAAAAGAGGTTCTTCATAAATAATAATTTTCCTTATGTATGATTCATCTTGAGAAGAGCCCAACCATCTACCTTAGATGAAGCTTAAGACCTTGTGGTGGAGGTAGATGATGATCTTATCATGTCTGGTAGCATAAACAAAGGATCAAAGCATGAGAAAGATAAAATTTATTATTTTGATAGCATTTATACACTTTTTCAAAACTAGCCAATGAGATGATTTATTTGAGAACTACAACTTTCTCAAAGTTATCTATGTAAAGACGTTCCTAGGAAGAGTTTTCAAAATAAAAATCTGATTTCTAGAGCATGGTGTATGCTTACCTTGGAATCTCCACTTGTTGATATATGGTGTGAAGATCGAAAAAGAATATTCCCTAGAAGTTGAAGAGTATAAGATTCTTGAATCGATACTATGAATGCTCCATAGTGATGAACTGGAATAGGATTCCATGGATAATTTGAGAAGTTACTCTTGTGCACTGTACATTCACTTAGAATATTAAAAATTAGCCTCTTTCTTTTCTTCCCAAGTGCAGAAATCCATCATAAAATATAAAATCTATAAAAAACAACAAAGAGAGAATAATTGTATTCCATTTCCATAGATTTAGCTAAGAATAATATTGTAAAAACTTTATCCAAATTATATATATATATTTGTGTGTAAGTATATTTATCTTTCAATAGTCAAATTAAATTCTACTTGCAATTCTAGGAATGTAGTTTTTACACCTTCTAAGGATACCATTATCCCCATTTATTAACCTCTTCTTTGTTTTACATCATTTATCATGCCCAAAAGAAAAATATCCAAATATATGAAGATGAGTATCTAAGAACCCATCCTATGTAATTTAATAAAATTATCTAGTTTATCAAAGGAAGTAACTTAATATCTAATTCTAGAATTTCGACTACCAAATAACCACATCTCAGTCCTCGTTTCCTTGCTCAAAATTTTCTTGCTCTTAAAACATAATTTTATGAAAACAGAAGATTTCCATGTTCTTATTTAATCAATGGGTAGAAGTAGAGTAATTACATCATTAAATGTGGGTCTTGTGATAATATTATTCCCACCGAAGGGTCCAAAGATATTGGTCTCACCGTCATTCCTACTACTATAGAATGCTAATCCAAGGAGACTAATAAAGTACCTATCATTAGTCAAGATAAATATGTTCATTTGTAATTAGTAGAATTTATTGATAAGAAGTTCAAGATGAACATACTTGTAGCATACATACCAAATTTATATGGTATTTTGTTTAGTGAGAGTTTTAATTGGGATATTAATGGAAATATACATATGGATTGGTCATATGCCACTATACCAATGAAGGGAAAAATTAATAAGACTTTCCCATATGAAAAATGAGATACACTGTTCAAAGAGGGGATAATCCAAGACAAAACATTTTGTACCAAGGTTAAATATTTTGCAACTTTTTCTTAAATACAAAGGAAGATGTTGAGATTCCCATAGTGATGGGGAGTACCTATGTTTTATTGATAAAATTAAAGAATAACATGATTATTTTCTTGAATGGTAACTTAACAATATGTAATTTCATTTGACATGGATATAGGTTATTTATTTTTTATGATAAGGATAATGGGTATCTTGAATTACCTCAAATAATTCCTAACATGGTAAGTAATGTAAACCATAAAGAAAGAGTTATGTCAAGTTAATTCTTAGTGTGTGAGCCTCAAATTTAAAATCATCTTCTCAAGATCCATAACAAAGACTTAATCCAACAATATGAATTTGACCATGAAGATATCTATTTTCCACATGGAGTATAATACCTTCTCAATGAAAAATAGATAAATGAAAATTTTCTTCAGTCTCGTGAGAATTATTCTATCTAAGTAGTGGATATTTCTTTCATAGAGATAACAAAGTTATCTAAAGATGATTAGGATCAAGATAACATTGAACGTTATTTTGTAGCTCCCACATTTTGTTTATTCTCCTTTCAAGAGAATGAATAATTGTGCAAGTTAAAACATAGTGAGAAAAAAATCAAGAATGATCATGTTAGTGTGAAATATAACCATTGTAGTAACTATTTAACGTGAAACATCAAGATGCCTCTTATGGTGTCAAACGACTAAAATTATTTACCAATAAGTTACCTACATATATAATGGTCATATGGACTATGAAAAACAAACAACAAATACCAATGAGAGAACACATGTCTAGTTGAGAACATAAAATACTTTGTAATAATATAAACTCAAATTGAAATAGTGTTTAAGTGAAAATGAGAAACCTAAACAATGGGTATTTCGTGAAATGGATTGGAAAGAATAAGAAAATTTTCATAGTAGGAATAAAAATTAGTTGATCATATGGATCCCCACTTGTAAGAGGATTCACAAAAAATTATTTTGAAGAAAATTATAATTATATGTTTCTCATGTAGATGGAGACATTCTACAGTAGATCGGTTTCTCAAATAGTTGTGAAAATTATCCTATTTCATTGAATGAGTTAATTGATTTGCAGAGAAAATTCAAATAGTTTTATCGATACACGTGTCACACTCTGAAAAGTATAAGTAATGCGGAAAAAGTTGGATATCCCCCATATGTACATACATGAGCTAGGGTTTTTTTTTTTTTTCTTGGTTTGCTTCCATTTTTTCATGTTTTTGTTTCAAATTTTCCTTGTTTGTGTCTATTTCTTGTACTAGTTGTTCAAATAGTGACTTTGTTTCCCAAAGGATAAGACATTAGTCTTATCCTCCATGAGTTACTTGAGATTCTTGATTATCCTTTAACATCGATGTCATTGAGTTAGAGGTAGTTTTATTCATGTTAAATTTATATCTTGAAAATTTTATATATTTGGACATGACAACCAACCCCCACTTGTAATTTTCTTTCCCCATCATTGTGAACTCTTTCTCTACACATCCTTGTAACTCATATGATACCCTTGTATCCATGTCACCATTAGTATGGATGATAAGAATGTGTTAACATAGTTTTCTAGTGTGCTTTATGTGCAAGGAACTATATCTAAAAGTTTTCATGAAGATACTAATTTTTAAGGCTGAATATTGTTTCTCGGAGACACTAAAAGGGCTATTTCTAAACATTTTACAAAGAAATAATACCCTCGAGGAGATAACATCAAGGGATCAATTAATATAGCCATTGTGAAGAAGAGTAGTAAGACTATCCATCATAGTATCAAGGAAAATTTTCAAGGCATGTGGTGTCGGGATCCATTTAAGTAAAACCAAGTCAATACAAATGTTTGGAATTTGAGCTTCGATCGAGAAAGTGACTTTTTCATGAATATTTCAGTAGTTTGAGGAGTATTTTTAAGCAAAAAATAATTTCAATGGAGATATCTAGGACTCAAATACATGGTGGATATATCAGTTATGAATATTGGCCCAATTTACCGTGATAGTTTGGGTTATTACGGATGCGCCTTTGTGTTAAAAAAGTGAATAGTCCTAAAATTAAAAATAAAATAAAAACCAATTATTGAATTTTTTTAATAAACTCATTAGGTATTTATGATTCAAAGTAAGATAATGTTTATCCTATAAACTCTAATTTTTTCTCCCAAGGTGGAAAAAGAATCTCTATGTTTTATTCTTGCATTGGTGGGATGAAATAACCATACTTTATAATCTTGTGTAGAACATTTCACCTCTTTTATACTTTTTCATGTATACCATGGTCTAAGTGGGCATTGGGGATATACAAGTACACCATTTTTTTTTCAGTTGTATCACTTAATACAAAATTAACTGGTCTTCTAGGATTTTTCCAAAAACAAAAGTCGTGACTCCTTTACCCTTGGCACATTTTTTCAAGTTTTCAAGTCCATTTTCCTTTTCCCTTGGTGCAAGGGAAAAGTTGTAACACTTCATTGCACAAAATAATGGATGAATAATATTAGTTACTTAAAATGTCAACTTAGGTTGCTAACAATGATGTAACTTGTGCTCTCACTCACCTAACCTAATCCTAATACGAGTCTTGATCCATGACATGTGTTTTGAGGTTTTCTATCCCTTGTCCCCTATCCCACCAACCAAATGGACAATGGGGACATAAAATTTATCCCGAGCTCATTCTTTTATGCATTTTTCACGCATGAAATCTCATCTTAGCTCCCAAAAGCTTATTTTTATCCCCTTCATCTCACTCACATGCTCTCACGTGTTGACACTTGTAAAAATCTAGTGTAAAGTGCATCTTAGTGTCCACATTTTCACCTCACTTGACTTGTCCCCTATTTTCATGGGTGAAAATAACCCTCTAAATTAGAGAAAATTTTAAGGAATCCATGAATTAAATTATAGAAATGGTGGTGAATATAGTTGAAGAAAGATTCATTTAGCTAGATAATATTTAAGAAAAAGCTATTTGACTAGGGAAAAACTTGAAAAAAAAAATTACAAAAATGTTAGCATATGTAAAGGTTAATCCTACCTAAATTTTCTAATTTTAAAAAATATTTTGGAAATTTGAATTGTCCTCTTCATGTTACATTTAATATATCTAATTTATTTATTTAATGAACTTAATTAAATATATTCCTTACTTAACCAACATAAATTATTGAGTTATGACATTTGTACCCATCATCCATCAATCTCTTGCATTCTGTTGGAATCCTCTTCTATTTTTGTTTCAAATTCTCATGTCTTAGTCTTTTTTACTTTAAAAAATTCAACACTTTTAAAACATGTGTCTCACAAATCTTTTCCTCTAATATACTAAGATATTATTTTTCTATGTATACACATATTCTTTTCACTCCTTGGAAAATGTTGGATAATTTTGCGGTGAAAAACTACAAAGGCCTCAATTTACAAGGCTCTAAATGACTATTAGTTGAGCCAATTTAAACTATGATATAAGTAATAAATTTATTTGGCTGAAATGGTACCAAGAACTCATTGATTAAATAATATCACACTTAGAATAGAATCGATACTCGATTTTAAGATTAGATAATCCTTTAATTATGTATATGGTTACTTGAATTGGTGCCTTTAATACGATTTTATCATATCAACCACACCTACATATACATATACATACATACATACACATATAAGTGTGAATTTAATCAAAATTTAAATTTTCCTCTAAAATGTTGGTTTTTTTGATCCAAGGGCCCATAGAATTCATGGAAATCCACTTTTGTTTTAAAATACTATCTCTTTGATTTAAAGACGATTCTTTAAAGAATTAATATTAATATGAGAATTATTTTGGCTATACAAGTGGGAAATAGTAACATATATGATTTTTTTTGTGAATCTTAGGAATTTATATGGTGTCCAAATAGCCAAATGGGACTTTAACATTCTCCCTCAATTTTCAAATTATGAATTTTAGAAGTAAAATTTTCCCTCATCTAAACCATAACTTATTGGGGTTAAAAATGTCTAGTAAAATGTGAGTTAAAGTACTAAAGGAGATAAGGATTGAAACCCTAAAACATATGATTTTTTAAACTATTGTTTGACCCTAAAATATAACCTCCTAATGAAACTATATGGAGTGTAACATGGATTTAAAATGAAGTTTCATATTTTACATCCAGGGAAGCCATTAAAATCATTTGTGTGCTATATATTTCCAAAATGGTATTTTTCTCATTTACGGTGATACTGTTTTCAAAAAACATTGAAACATTTACAAAGTGGTCATTTGAGAACACTTTTAAAATGATCTCTCACTTGGGGGCTGTAATGGCATGACTTAATTTCTATTTGAGAAAGCATTTTCAAGTCAAGAACTCCATTCTTTCCCATAACATCTAAAAATATATTATCATTTTCCCTATGATTTATCTAAGCTAAATTGAATAAACTTTGGAGAAAATAATCCTAATAAAAAACATTCATTTGATCCATTTTTTGGTTCATGAATTGTATTACTCATAGAGATAAGGAGAACAAAGTTTTCTCTAAGTATTTTTCCTCTTCGAATATATTTGCATTTTCTTGGTGATCCACTAAGCCAAACTATACGAAATTTGGAGCAGATTATTCTCATAAAATCATATTTAATTTTATCCATTTCTTGCATGATGAATTGAAGTATTTTTTGAGTTATGGAGGACTTCCTTTTGTCATAGTATTCTTCCATGTTCGATAAAGTTGACACTTTGTCATTTATTTGGTCAAGAGAATTGTTTAAAATTTGGAGCACTAAAATGAAATTTTTAGACCACTCTCATCTCATTTTTAAATTCATAATTTCACTTTCTAAATATAAACATCCTACGTAGGACCTATTAAAAATAGTAAGCTGTTGGGATTTTTATTAAACTTTTCATAGCCATACATCTCTCATCTATTTCACTATATTTTATTATAATAAAGATCAAATACTCGTTGGTTGAGCCAATGATGGATGGATGGTTGGAGAAGATCATTGAGTCCTTTTGTTATTCAATTTTTCACTCATAACTCTTTCAAAGGTGAAGATGGAAAATATTGAGATTGAAAATTAAACATGACCCATTGGGATAATATTTGAACCATTGATATCTTAGATAATTTTGCTCGATTATCTCTCATTAGTGATAAATAGTAAACCTTTAAAGAATAAGGTTACACTCAAAGTGGTTCAATTCAAAAAAATATGTCAAGAGAAAGTATTTCAACCCTAAATTATTTCCACATAATTCATTGAGAGAAATATATTCAACATGAGAGGATTCTTTATCTTCGGATTGATCACATTTCTCTTCTTCTCTCTTCTCTTTATTCTTTCTACATTCTAATTCTTTGTTGGAACTTGACTCTTTGGATATTTCATATTTTTACAAAAGTGACATTTTGTTTTAGCATTTTATTTTTCTGATTATTCTTTAAGTACCTTTTGTTAATGTTTTTGAAAATATACAATCACTATTCACAACCTTAAGCTTCTCCTTAACCTTTTTTTTCCTATGTCCCTGTTATGTCTATCAAAGTAAATTCTTCTTTTTTATCCCATATAACTAATTTACCACATGCTTAGTGGAGTATTCTTGTGTGATCCCTAGCCTAATGTCTACTAATATATTTAATCATTTATTGCATTTAATAACTGAGAGCCTCCCCATTTGCAACAGGAGGGATGTAGTCTAATACCATTGGTTAAAATCATTACTTTTTACTATGAAAAATTATTTCTTCAAAAATACCCCAAGGGGATAAATGGAGTAAGATACTAAATAAGATAATGCATTTGTAAAATTCATAATAATTTAAACACCAAAACAATATAAAGAGGCAAATGAAGATATCCTTTCCAAAGATAAATCCATATAGTAAAATTGTTTTAAGGCTTGCCTCACAAGAAAAATTTAATACAAGATTCCAAAAATCAAGAGAAAGCCATCCTAAAATACCAAGTCCAATATTTCTCCAAGATGAATAGGATTCTTCTTTAAAAATAGAGCCTAACCTAAACCACAAGAAGAACCTCAAAACCCTCAAATTTGGAGGATAATATTCAAGAAGATTATCCAAACAAAAATATAATAGGTTGGTGATAGGTGTTAGCCCTTAACCCAAGTATACATGTCACCCAAGTACCATCAACTTTTAGTTAAAAACATTAAAAAAATTAATTATAAAGACAAACAACTCAAGTATACACATGGAGTAACTTTCACTCTAGATAAAAATATTATACAAAATAAAAAAAGATAGAAATTTTAGTGGTAGAAAGGGGGTCAAAAAGGGGAAAATATTGTATTACGAGACTTGAAAACATATCACCTACCCATAGGTATGGTACTTGGGGAAATTTTTAAGTAAAATTAGGATCATTACTCTCCTTAAACTCATCCAAAAGGTCAGTTCTTTACAAAATTATATATTTTGGGAATATTTTGAGTTCAAGAGTGGTTGTGGATACACCCAATCCATTAACAGTGATTCTATACTCGTGTAATCAACTAAAATACAAGCCAAGTCATGGCATGCACGTGGAAATTTACTAATTAAATAAGACACGACTAACTAGCAATAACCAAGGAAAAATAAACCACCACATGAGAGATAAAAGCAAGGTAATCAAGGAATAAATAAAATAATAACTTAAACCAAGGGGTTAAATAAAATAACTATAAGGTAAATAGAATCAATATAAACATTACTATTTAAACTAATAATCACATACGAATGGTCTATGTTCCCTTTTGTTTCCTACATAATAAATTCAAAAGGTCACATGTGTTTGATACAAAATGGTAAAAAGGAAATATTTCATATAAGAAACAATCAAGTCATGCATATGATAATTAATAAAATATTTCCAAAAGCATCTATCCATCATACACAATAAATTAATTCATGGAACTCTTACACAAAAATTTTCACATTTTAATATAAGATGCATGCTAACATCACAATCCATGAAATCCATTAACATCATACTAAAATTAGATAGTTATGATAATAATTGTGAATTGGCCTCATGGGAAAATACAAAACCTATAAATCAAAGTTAGAATATAAGAGTAATGTGATGACAAAATAATAAGTATTCAAATCTATTAACAATAATTCGAACATCTTAATCATGAATAGAATAATCATTTGGAATAAACAAAATATGGAGAAAAATTGGTGGGTACTACAAAAAAGAAACAAATTATTACTTATGTCAATGTGTAGAGGAAAGAAATAAATTGAATTCAAAATAGATGGTGAATACCTTGATTCTCCCATTATTTGAATTCTAGTTACTAAAAATGGCTTCAACAATATCCTATAAATAGATAAAAAAATTGAAGACTATAAAATAAATAAAAATATATTCTATTACTCAAATTTAGTTCTTTCAACAATCATTAGATAAAATATTGAGGTAGACCATTAAAAAATTATCAACGGAATATTTTTGGATTAGAACATAAATTAATTCTTGGTACTATAAATAGTAGAGTTTATGCTAGTTGTTCATTATATTGAATTTTAATGGTATATCAATTTACTACTAGATGTAGAAAGGTTTCATTTGATTATATTTTAATGATTTAGGTTATATTATATGTTAAATTTTCTATTTAATTACTTACCATAATGTTTATGTAGGTTAGTGGTGCCAAAAATGATTCCACCTTGACTTGGTAGACACTAATAGTAGATAATTCTATATTTTCAAAATTAAGAGATCTTAAGAAATCAGAAGGAAATATTGCACTCTCAAAAGACTGCCATACATTAATCAATTATTACCTATAAGAATTGTTAGGGATTAAATTATAGTTATTCTACACACATATTTTTGTTGATGGTTCATCTAGACATGATGAATAATGCAATTTCATGTGTACATGATTTTTACCTATTAAACAACATTGTTATTATATTAAGAAGTGGTAATTTTATTCAAAAAGGTTTTTTCATCTTCTAACAAGTCATATTTATAGGAAACTAAGGTAATTATAATAATTATTCACCCCTAAATAAATTGTGATTGTGTAAATTTTTACCCATAAGGTCTCAAAGTGAGTTTTGAAACTACACCTCCATATTTGATACCTCTTGTGAAAACTTTGTAACACCGACATTTCAATTAGAGATACCAAAAAAGGTATGAATAATACGGTGAAGAATTTGTCACTTCACTACAAATATTTGACATTCAAGGACTTCTCACTTAAATATGTTCCATTCATAAGTCACTACTTGTCTATGGGTATGATATTAGGATATAGTATATGGATTCAAGAAATTTTTTTCAACCCGAATGTTTCATTTAGAAACGAAGCAATCATAATTTCAAGTGTTTTTAAGTTGGCATAAACAATAACACTTTTGTTATATAAAGAAGGGGTATTGGATTCCATAATGGGTGTTCCTACTTATAAGAAATTATAATTAGAGGACAAGAACATCCTTGTAAGCATGAGTTTCATTCATGGAAGTTTTGGAAATACCATTGTTCGATCCTAAGGTCAAATGTTTTGAGTTCTCTAATTGTACCTTCATATTTCGTAACTCTTATTTCAATTGTTTTACATGCCAAGTTAGTGTAAATTTTCCTATTAAATTTAATTTTAAGGTCATTCTTAGGTGAATACATATAACTTTCCTACATTAGTTTGTTGAAAGTCATGGAATTACAAGTATAGGTCCCTAAATATGGGATAAATTCTATGTCAAAATCCTTTTTCTATTCACTACAAGAATCTGAAATTCAAGGAATTCTTGCTCAAATGTTAACCATGCATCCATGGCTTGTTGTCTAAGGGAACTATTAGATCTCAAATTTTTACCCATCCTAAATAATAATAATCTAGGGATTTGAGGAAACATGGGACTATCTCCAAGTTTTTTTTACTTGAAATGAGACATGCATTTAGAGAAGTTTGGTTCCTTAACTTATTCCTACTACTAAACTACTCCTAATGCTGGAAGTGAAAATATATAATCCTAAACTAGCTTTCCAAGGGACCAAGGTTAGAAGGAGTAGCATAAACTAAAATCCTACACTTAAGAAGGTAATAGCACAAAAATAAGGAAAAATATACTTTAGAAAGAGAGAAAATGGGGATAAAACTATGATGGAGAGGGCAGAGATGATAACCACAGTCCAAATAACATCTAAACTCCCATTTTAAGACAATGCACAATAGAAAAAAACCTTGTAACATGAGGAAACACACACTACATACTTGTAAAAAATGAAGAGGCAAAGAGATAAAATATATCACTATCTAAGGTAGTAAAGGACCATAAAACTAGTACTTTTATTGCTCCAATATGATGCACATGTCATTACAATGAAGGAAGGTGTTAAATAATTTATAGAATCATATTGAAAGGAATGCAACTCTAGAACACTTTTGAAGTAGTTACAATGATGCCCTTGTATTCCAAAATCATCCAAAAGTATAAATGATCATCACTTTATGACATATATATAGAGAAGATGGCAAACCTTACACACCTATTCTCAATGTACATTTCTAAAGAAGAAGAAATGTGCACCATAATTAATTTGATCCAGAAGATGAAATAGACTTAATTAGCTACCGGAACTTTTGTTTTTAATATTGGGGATGTTTTCAAATATTTAATATATTTAGGCTAAAAATATAATAATTCTTTTTTTTTTTTGGTTTAGAGGATGCGAGACCTTTCCAAAAAGTCCAATATTATGAAAATCAGAATTGTGGGTAAACATTTATGGTCGTTTCATGTTTTGGGGTCAATGTTCCATGCGCTCTCTCGCATTCAACAATTAATTGTTTACTTTTCCATTTTCCTTTACTTTTCCCCTTTTTTATGGAAGAATCAAATATATCGGGTACTTAGAGTACAAAGGGAATTGGGTCGGTTGGGTCTTAAAAAAACAATTCCCATACCCTTTGGTTTACAAATCTCATCACCTTGCATGGAAAATTTGTTCTTGAGAACCCTCTACCATCCACACCCATTCATTCTGACTCTCTAGGGCCCACACAACAAACAAATCCCGACCTCTTTTCAATTGGGGGCACTTCAACCAATCGAGGAACATTTGACCCAATGGTACTTGTACTGCGTCCGACCCCAAAATTTGCATCTCCGCACTCTAAAGGACCCTTTATATTATGTCTAAAACCAAGGCTATGGAACCTTAGTTCCATCGACACCTATTCCTACCACACCCGATACATTAAAATAAGCCTTTTTCACATTTTTCTTTTTTTTTTTCCAAATTTTCACTAACTCCTTCAATTTATCTTGGTCTCGGGAGTTAGAAAAAGCTAGGCTGAAGTACCACAAACTAATTTTACCAATTTTATGAATTTTTCTAAAATTTGGTTAAGTATGAACTTATGAAGCCTAGAGGAATAAGGGAATTTCATCATAACTATCACATGTGTCAAAGAACATGAAAACTACTTGTTTTCTCCATATTCATCATTGAAGCTCCATTAAGCTCTCCAAGTCTAAATATGTCGACTTGTTTAATTTTTACAAAGGGTAAAAAAATGGAGAACATGAATGTTATTGGGTGAGTAGGATTTTTCTATAAAAATTTGGTTCATTTGATTTTTTTCATATTAAATATGGAAATGATTTCAAATGTATGTAAATTTCGCTTTAAAATATTGCTTTTTTTAAATATTGAGAAATGGCTTATTAATAGCATAATGGGTATGACCTCTCATAATTGAACATACTTGGAGGAAAGGAAGGAATTTTTAGGTATGATTCTCCCCACATACATTTTAATAGTGCAATATATCACCCATGAGGTCCTAAGATGTTATTTCTCCAATCGCACCAATGTATTTGAAAACTCTTATGTCAAATGTTTTGAATGTCGAAGTGGTGGGAAAATTTCATGTCTAATTATATCAAAAAGATACTTGGTAGGAGCATGCATATGAATTTCCTATCCTGATGTACTAGGATTAGTGAAATTTTAAGAATAGGTATCGAAGTGGTGACGACTTCTATAGCTAAAGCACTTTTCTATTCACTACATGAATCGGCATTTAAAGACTTGTCACATCAATTCCTCCCACAAAAACATAAATTATTGTATGAGGAGATGATTTGAGTAGACATTAGATGGATAAAACATTCATATGTTTTTGTTGATGTTTTGTAAAGAAACAAATAATGAAGATTTCAGGTATGGTGATGTTGGTATAGAGAGAATTTTCTTTTATTGAGAAGGGGTTTTGTTTTCATACAAGGTATGCCTAATCCTCACAAACAATAACAAGAATATGTTGAGATTATTGGAACTATACATTATTGTAAAGAAATTTTTATTGTATATTTTGGGATTATGTTAATAAAGGTTTGCGTAAAAAAACAATGAGAATTTCAATCATCTCCAAATGTTTAATTGATAATAATTAATTATCTCACCGACCAATAACCATACAACATTCACACATTTAAATTACACTTTAAGTATTAATTTTTATAGTTTACATAAGATATCCAACACATACAAATCAAGTTTATGTGCAATATCATTAAATTATTTAGAATACACATCCATTAAACTAGCATGGCTTCTTGGTAATAAAAAAAAAAACATATGCTACATTCTTAACACCTGTCATGTCATATCATGATATGAATAGCCAACTTGTGGCTAACGTAGTCTATTATCATGTCATATAATATTTATTTAAGATTTCATATGCTTAATGGGTAATCCTTAGTGATTTTACTAGTATAGAAGGGAACATATAGGAGTTAAAGAGTAATATGTTAACATGATATTAATCATATAAGTTTTATTATATGATTTAGAGGTTTTCCAATACAAGTGAATTATACTTACATAGTGTGATAATTTATCTATATTTTATTGTTCATTTTTGTTATATTGCTTCTTATATTCAAATATGAATAAGTAATTTATGTGGAATTGGTATACAATCTTTAATCTGGGCCAAATTTAGGTCAAATGATTGTTTCCAAGATTTAGCTATATCTCCAAATAGGTGACTATTTTTTTAACATTTTAACAAAACTTTACTAATCAATAATGTAATGTTCGCTACAAATTTCAATTTTCTTTCATGTGTATTTCAAGTAGTTATATCAATTTTAGTGTTTTTTCCTAAATTTTCTCAAGAGGAAAAAATATTTTGAAATTTTCCAAGTTTTTTATATTTTAAGAAAGATCTACAATTTTTTATTTTTTTCCTCTAGATTTTTTGAATTAAGATAGAAATAATTCCAAATTATAACACTTAAATTTTTTATTAGAAATAATTTGTTCCTAAAATCCTTTTTTTTCATCATAGGGATGAAAAATTTCTATTGAAAGGATATGTTGGATTTTAGATAATGGCGGGTTGAATTTAAGAATAAATATTTTGTAGGAATTAAATAGATCCTGAGAAGAATGTGGAGTGAATAAATCTCAACAAACTTATTTTATTATGAAGAAGTACGTACATTATATAGGAGAAATAATCAACTACATTCCCCTAAACTGAAGGAGGAAGATTTGGATGAAGGAGAGAGAATAATGGAATACACCAAGGAAGAGAAAATAAAGGGATAAAATAGAACAAACACTCCTAAAATATGAACTATGCAACGTATGCTAACATTCCCCCCCTTATTACATTATTCTTGCAAATGTGACCCCTAAAAAGTTCAAATTTCACTTTTCCAAGAGATTTAGTGAGAATGTCATAAACTTGTGCTTGAGGGATAGTAATCTTGGAGTTGAATTTAATGGTTCAAGACATGCTCTCGAATGAAATGGCAGTCAATTTCAATATGCTTTGTTCATTCATGAAAGACTGGATTCTGCACGAGCTTCAACACACTCTAATTGTTGCAATAGAGAATAGGTGACTATTTTTCAGGAATTCCTAGGTCATCCAAAATGTGACATATCCATATCACTTCGCATAAAGCTCCTCGTGTGGTGCAATATTCTACATGTGTGGATGAGATAGAAACAACATTCTCCTTCTTGCTTATCCACGAGATAGGTCTAGATCCGAGATGAAATATATATCCTGTAGTTGACTTCATATCATCAACAGATCCGGCATGGTCTGAGTCGACATATCCCTGTAAGAAGAATTGATCATTCTTCTTATATTCCAAACCATAATCAGTTGTTCCTCAGACATATCTCAAAACATGCTTTGATGTATTCCAGTGACATTTCTTCAGCTCCTGCATGAACCTGGAAAGATAGTTGATAGCATAGCATAGATCTAGTTTGGTATATGTCAAATAGATGAGCCCTCCAACAAATTTCTGTAGAGAGTAGCATATACTTGAGGTGAGTCCTAGAATCTTGAAAGTTGCAAGCCTTTTTCCATGGGAGTGGATATAGGTTTATAGTCAAACATTCTATACTTTTCTAGGAGTGTCTTAGCGTACTTTGTCTGGGAGAAAAAAATGTGATGCTCCTTTTGCCATATCTCCAAGCCAAGACAATAATGTAGTAGCCCCAAATCTATCATGTCGAAGGTTCTTTTGAGATCATTCTTTACAATATCAACTTGATCTTCTGAACTGCCAGTGATCACAAGATCATCTACATATACAACCAGAATGACAATTTCTTTACCTACCTTCTTTATATACAAATTCGAATCTAAGGGCTATGAGTGAACCCATGCTACAAAAGGTGATCATTGATCTTGATATACCATGCCCTAGGAGCTTGTTTCAGTCTGTAAAGTGATTTGATGAGACGACATACCTTCTTAGGCTGCTCTTCATCAACAAATCCTTCAGGTTGGGTCATGTATACTTCTTTCAAATCACCGTTTAGGAAAGCACTCTTGACATCCATCTACTGAAGTCTCCATCCTTTCTATCGCAAGTGCGCAAACTACTATGATGGTATTCAATGTGGGTGCAAAGGTTTCTTCATAGTCGATGCCCTCTTTCTGAGCATATCCTTTTGCTACAAGTTGTGCTTTATGTTTGTTGATGGATCCATCTGCCTTATATTTTGTCTTGAAAACCCATTTGCAGCCTATGGGTTTCTTTCCTGTATGTGATTGACAAGTTCCCATGTCTGATTTTTCATGAGTGAGTCATATTCTGTATCCATGGCTTCCTTCCACTGAGGTTGATTGAGTGCTTCACGAACATTATTTGGCCCGAACTATTCATCAATGAACTCATGAGTGTAAATTTTACCTCATTTCTTGTTTGACTCCTTGTTTTGACTCCGGATGATGTATCTAGGAGTTGTTGCAAATGTGAGTCCTTGATAGTGCTTTGTACCCACTTTGGATGAGAACTTGGCTGCTTTTGAGAAGAACTGTTTCATTTCCATGTGGATTGATGTGGAGTCACATTCTCCAGTTCTCCAAGGTCAACAAATAGTTCTCCTAGTAGCATTTATTTTCTCTAAGTAGTCTCCTCTAGTTCATCATCTGATTCGGAGACTAATCGGTGAGATGTGGTTGTAAGTGGATCTTCTGTTGATACTATTGAGTCAAAGGATGACTCATCACAAACCACGTCCTGACTTTCATAAATTTTCTTTGTCTCAGGATCCATGAGACAAGATGCCTTTGAGGTAGTACCGTAATGAAGAAGGATACACGAGAGTTTTTGGCTCAACTTTGTTTCTCTTCTAAGGTAGGACATGCATGTATGTTATGCAACCAAATACTTGCAAATGAGAAATTGATGGATTTCTACAACTCCATACCTCTTATGGGATTTTTTTCTATAGAATATTTATCGGTGCCCTGTTGAGAAGATATACATCTATCTATACAACTTCATCCCAATAGTGTTCCTCTATCTTTTTTGTTGTTAGCATGCAGCGAGCCATCTCCATCACTGTGTGATTATGATGCTCAACAATGCCATTTTTCTGGGGTGTGTAGGGAGCAGTCATGTGCTTCTTAATGCCTTGTTGGTTCAGGAAGGCCAGGAACTTCTTTGATGTGAATTCCCCCCTCAATATGAGTGGAGTAAAAGAAGTGGTTTTCCAGACTCTTTAACAACATGATGATAGAAGTGTTGCAAGTGTTGAAGAGCCTCACTTTTCTTCTTTAGGAAATATACCCACATCTTGTGAGAGTGGTCATCCACGGATAGTTGGAACTACTTGTATCTTGAAAATGAAGCAAGAAATGGGCCATTCATATCGGTATGAACTAGCTCCAGACACTTCTTATCATTGAAGGTTCTCGCTTGAAATGGATCTCTATGTTGTTTTCTGCAATACAACCAAGGAAAATAGGCAAGGAACTAGACAATTTTGGTAGTCCATGGACCATTGCTTTTGAACTCATCTGGTGCAATGAACTAACTGACAAGTGTCCATATCTAAAATTCCATAGGGCAGTTGATTCTATTGTTGAATCAAATAAAGCTACCGCAGAAGATAAAACAAGATTCAAAGAAAATAACTTATCGTTTACAAAAGCTTTAGCAAGAACCATACCTTTTCAGGAGATAAAGCATGATTTAATGCCATTTTGAACAAGAAATTCTACCTTAAGGTGATTATTGAAGAGCTAAGTAATGAAAAGAGGTTGTTATTCAAGCCAGGAACATATAGTACCTTTATAAGTGTACATTTTCATGGTCCTAGAGGAATGGTGACATTCCTATTCCTTTTACAATGTACTCTTTGTCATCCACTATCCAAACTCGATCTCTAGCTAGTTCTTTGTGTAGTGAATCGAAACGACTTCTTGTCACTTGACATATGTTTTCTTGTAGAAAATTCTATCAACCAGAATTTTTCATGGGATGAGAAGTTTGAGAGACAAGTTCAAGGTTCTTACCACAATGTGATGTCTCCTCATCAAATTCATGCTTCTTGGGTGTGAGATGTCCCTTCTACTTTCTCCGGTGGGGATATTCATGTTTTTGAGATGGCTACGCTTTGTAGCGTGTTATTTTTCGTCGTCACATTAGGTGTCATACTCGGCTTCTAATTCTTCTCCTACTCACTTTTCTTGGCGCATTGACGTCAAAAAGAAAGTATTAAAGAAGTCCTTCTCAAACTAGCTTTTCGAATGCTAGATTACTGGTATTCTGAAGCTTGTTTAGCAAAGCAAAGTATAACTTGGAGCTATCAAGAGCTTCTTCACGATGTTCTCTAACTAGTGATGTGATATTCTAGCTTTCAGCTATGGCGACCGTGTTATTGACACTATAAATCAAATTGTCTACACTCGTCATTCGACGAAGTGTTCTAAGATCTACTTCTTGTCCTTCATTGTCTCAATGGAGAGGTCTATTTGAGACACTAATGACAGTATTTTTTTTATTGTTATCAAAAAAATAAAAAAATAATGACCTTCAGGCTTCACAATGTCAAATTGTTCTCTTCTCGAGCCACTCTCACTCTTCAAGTGGGATTTTTCACATTACATGTAGCTTTCAAATTTCACTTGAGGCTAAGAATATTCTACACAGCATGATGCATCCTCTCTCCTCTCCACACAGCAACAAAACCATTCGATGTTGAGCTTTTGTATTGAAATTCTAGATTTCCATGCATCTTTTCAAGTAGAAATTTTATATTTAAAAAAATAGCAGTAAAAGACTTTCCACGCAGAAAGAATACAAATTCTTCCATGTACGCAGTCTCAAGAGGAGTGATTTTCCACTCAGGTATTCTTCTTTGTCTTCCACCGTAAAAATATCTCCTTCCTTTCCCTCCTTCTAGTGCCAATCCAACATGCAAGCTCTTCCACTCACACATGCCAAAGATTTGATGCTCTGATACCAAAATTTGGGAATCAAATAGATCCTGAGAATAATGTGGAGTGGATAAATCTCAACACACTTATTTAATTATGAATAAGTTCATACATTATGTAGGAGAAATAATCAACTACATTCCCTAGGATGAAGGAGGAAGATTTGGATGAAGGAGAGAGAATAATGGAATACACAAAGGAAGAAAATAAAGGGATAAAATAGAAAAACACTCCTAAAATATGAACTATGCAACATATGGTAACATATTTGTACTCTACATGGAACTATTCTAGGTTTTCATTTCGGATTTATGGTCTAGTACAATGTTGGGTTTTTCTGTTTTGAACGAGAGTTTAGATTGGTTGTGGGAGGAAATGGAATACATTTTCTCAAAGCTAGGTGCATGTAAGAAAAATATATTGAGAAATAAACTAAATATGCTAAAGAAAAATGATAAGAAATAAATGAAAATATAGCATATAAGGAAAATTAGAAGAGGAAGAAGATGGAGGAGGAGTAAGTGGATGAGGAGGATATGAACAAAAAAAGGAGAAAATGAAGAAGATAAGGTAGGAGGAGGAGGAGAAGGAAAGGAAGGAGAAGGAGAAGAAGGATAATAAATAGAACAATGACAAGGATATTTAGAAGAAGAAGAATAATAAGAGTAATAATAATACAAATGAGAAAATTAGGAACAAGCTATAAGTGATTAAGAATGAAAAGAAGATTATAATGTTGAACAAAATATAATGTATAATATTTCATATAGTATATCTCAAAAAAGGAGGATTTATTATTTAATTTTGTACATTACATCCATAGGAAAATAATATAAAGGAATTTCAAGTAGATGGTAAGAAGATTTAATTATTTAAATATTTGAACCTTTCTAGTTTCAAGAGAAAACAATAAAAACTTAGGGTAAACTAGGAGAGGATATAGATTCGTATGGTACATTCCTTGGTGTGACAATTTATGATTAATTTCCCATTAATGTTGATCATTTTTTTCTTAGTGATTTTAAGAGACATCACCGATTGAAGTCACTCAAAAATACTAGGATGGTTGGGAAAACTTAAAACCTATGGTAATTTCTACTTGCCACTTGTATGTGTAGGAATTATTTTTATATTTATATAAAGTGTCCAATACGAAATATCATAGTGAAAACCTTAACACTAAGGTAAATTAAAGATATTTAAAATGTTGCATTCTTTTTTCATGTTAGAAAATTGTCATGACCTAGTCAAAATAAGGAGATTATTTAGTATATGGACTAGATACCCAATGTAAGTTCATAGACTACATTACCAGGTGTCATGGATTATGAGAAATTTCTCATCAATGATTTTCCATTTTTTCTCAAAGGGATCTTAAGAGACATCACCTAAGCGATGTGCTTGTGAAGGATTGATATGGATGGGTAGAAAACTAAATTTGTTTATAACATATACCACACACACACACATATATATATATATAAGAAATATCAATTTGGTGCCATGAGGATCCAAATGTAAAATATCACTATTGAAAGCCAAAAATGAGGTAAATTGAGGCTTTCTGCAGTGTTGTGTTCACCATGAGCACATGAAAACCATAATACCTAAGATAATCCATGAGATTATTTTGTATATGGACCATATTCTAGTAGTTATGTATATATGACATTTGTATGTTGAATTATTGTAATAATTTTCCCATTATAGCTTGACCATTTTGGCTCCCATGTCTATTAAGAGACATCTCCCAAATGATATAACAAAGAATGACGAGTATGGTTGTGAATATTTTTTTTCCTCAATTAACATCTACCATGTCACCCAAATGTGTGGGTGATATAATGTTTATGATTTAATAAAATTTTAATATTTCATTAAAATATGAATGTAAAGATCTACTATAAATGATATACAATGGAATATAAATGTTAAACAATTTAGTTAATTTTAACTATGAAAAGAAATGAGAGAGGAAAGGTACTTATCTTAATTTATCTTATCCAAGTAGTGAGTGTAGACATGAAAATATTATGAAAACAAAAACAACGACCGTCATGCAACGAATAATAAAAAAAAATAGCACATGTTGGATGGTTGGACTGGGGCCTCTCTCAAGGACAGGGGGGCACCTATGGGCACCATAGACCTATTTTTGGGCATTTGGGTCTATAGAAAGTGTTGGATCCTTATTTCGATATGGTTGTTATAGATTCACACTTTTTCTTCCTTTGGTCACCTCTATGTCACACTTGGATTCCAACGTTCTATAAATCTACACATAAATATCCTCCTATGAAACCTTAAAAAATGTCAAATATTAAAGAATAAAGATGCAAAATGAGAGGTCAGACTATCCTCAACTATCCCCATTGTGAACTTATGACTGAGAGCTAAAATACATCTTGAACCGAATGTAGTTATATGTTCTTGTGTGTACAATAATGATCATAGGTCAACATCATTCCAATTATGCCAAGATAGTGGGAGGTAAATAGATAAAATGTAAATGTGTGGATGGATTAAAATAAACTCCCCTTCCTATGCAGTGTGTATGTAGAATAATGTTCCCAAATGTAGTCCATTGATATAGGTAGATAACAAGCCCTTGATAAGAATTTTCTGCCCTTATTATGGTATTTATGTTGTGGTTATATATGGATATCTTGCTTGAATTTTGACACTAATGACCTGACATGCTAACTAATATCGGGATATGAGTGGGTAAACATAAAATACTGACCTGAAATGTCAAAAATAAGATCAAACATAAAGAGGACACACGAAACCACGATGGACATGGGTGCCTAGCGATATTTTCCAGTCTTGGGCACTAGTGTCCAGAGACAAGTGTCGATAGATGAGTGAAGAATGACTGAAAAGGATCCATGTGACTTGACCAAAATTGTGTATGAGTAACAAGATTGAAAGATAAAGGAAATAGAAACCAAAAAGGAAAGCGGATGGAATATGGAATGGGCCATTGGTTAATTATTTTCTTATGCAAGATCCATAGAATAAAATATATACTTAGCAGTATAGTAAATAGTAGTAAGTGCATAATTTTGTGTATACATTTACCCCCACTTTATGTTGTTGATCAAAAGCTTGGTACCATAAAGTAGATATAAATGCATACCTAAGGGAGACTCAAGAATCCCATATTACAAGAGTATGCACATATGTGGTAGAAGTGCGTGTTGAATGAGAACACAACATCATGATCCATGGATCAACGTGTCGATAAATGCAGCATAATGAGATACGTGGGACCGTTATGATGAGTGTTAAGTGAGATTGATGATTGAATATTTTGATTTTTTTCCTTGATGGAGATGTGATAGAGTAGGGAGTGATCAGTTCCCAACCCAATTGGGTGTGTGTGAAAAAATAAGGATTTTGGTATCCTGCCGCAAGAGAAAGAGTGTAGGGAGAGAGGTCTAGTTTTACTCTCCAACTTTAACTACATCCTCAAATATTCTAGCCACTACAGACTAGAAAAGATAAAATTTTGGTTTATTTTGATCCATTTTTACTAAACATGAATAACCCATTTAAGAGAGGTATATGAAAGGCAATGACATCTCATTTTTCTCACTCAACAGGTGTCGCCACACTATATATGTGATGGCTTCCATGGTAGGTAATCTAGAATAACTTCCCATGTTGGGTCATCTGGGAAAGTGGTGATATAACTCCCAAGCTAGGTCATCTCAGAGGATAAATAGGTTGTGTATTTGTTTATTTGATTGATGTAATTTGAGTTGTAAAATGTTTATGTTGTCAAGATTTTAATGTATGTGATTGATTGATTGGTTACTCATTAAGAGATTTTACACTTGTTTCCCCCAGATTAGGTCATTAGGGGGGATCACTATAAAATGGTATGAAACGTTGTGTGATGTATGAAGAAATTTCCAAAATGTAGAATGATCATGTAACCAGGAATTATAGGATAACCTTGATTGTATTCTCCCCCTTTCGGAAAAAGGGAGAGTGATGAAGAGAATAAATGTTGAGCCAAAAGTAAGCATGTAATGATGTGATAGAAAATGTAGGATAGATATCACATGAGAGTGAGTGTATATTGATTTTAAATTATGTCAAAGAGGAATATAATGTTTATGAAATGTGTTTGATACAATAGTAGAAGGAATTTTGAAGAGATCAATGAAAACAAGAAAGGAATCAGAGTAGGGATGCCCAATAAATGATTGAAATCATATAATGTGGATTAGTTGGAATGATCTAGGTATGATGAATGACTATAAAACGATAAGTAATGGTAATTTACTATAAATAGTAACATGAAAAATTTAATTGATACTTCATTTGATTATTGTGTGAGTGTGACTTTTGAGCTCTAGGTGTATGAAGATGCCTCAAGTGAGAGTGCCATGATTGAGTTGATTTTATATTTTGGTGGTGGCTATGGCATCATGTATGGAAAATAAGATTGTAATTTTATTTTATTTCAAAATGTTGATATTTGTCATTTTTGAAGAATTTTCACTAATTTTTTTTAAAACTTCTCAGTGTTTCATACTGGACAAGAGCATTGATGGTAGTAATGACCCTCAAGACACTAGCTCCTAGGCATGGGAACTAGACCTGCTCCTAAGTGCCCTAGTCCTACTTCTAGGAACTGGCATCCAAGATGACTTAGCTTGAGCCCATAGTGTTGTAGATTTGAAAATTGATGTGTGTTGATGCTATAGGTAGGTGTTTTTACATATGTATGATGTTCTAACATCATGTTTTTTGTTGTTTTATGGTGTGTAGAGGGACATCCATTCGAGAGAGTTTTCTTGTGGCCTCCATTTGATAATATTGCAAGGAATAGGGTTTCTCGATAACGAGTTAGATGTTCTAGACCATTCTATCCTACGAAACATAGAGAGGATGGGGTATGTTTCCTATAATATCTCTATCATCACAAATTTGTGTGAGAGGTGGTGTTCAAATACTTTAACCCTTTGGTTACCTACAAGGGAGATGACACTGAATTTGGAGCACGTGTATTGCATACTGTGATTGACTATCGTTGGTGAAAAAGTTAAGGTTATGGCTATGGATGATGCACAAAGATAGATGAGGGCAGCTAGGAGGTATTTTATATGGACCTAAGTTCATACTGAGGTCCATATTATCCTGGATGCTATTATGAGACTAGGATTTTTTCTATTGTGGAAGTTTATTTCCATTTTATTGCTTTATCGATTATAGTGGAGGGTGGTGTTGTAGTTATCTTATATAAGATGGATGACGTATGTCATCAGATAGAGGTGGATAGCATAGGGTATGCCTGGGAATGATGTGTATTGGCTCACCTATATAGGGATATATAAAAATTTACATAGGAGAAGCATGGGTGTTATATTGGAGCTACCACATTATTACATGTATCGACCTTAGAGAATATTTCAATACCGAGGCTAGTTGGTGTACCACGAGTAGAGTGGGCAAGGCTAGATGTATTTTTGGGAGATGGGTATGTGTTCTGTGGTAGGAAGATGGATACAAATACCTATAAAGTGATGTTAGATTGTATGGGGCCAGAGGATGTGATATGGAGGCCATACATAAACTATGGTGGATGGCTAGAGGATGGAGTAGACCTATGGTGCATTTGATGAACTATTTGGCTAGAGGATTGTTTTCGTGGGTAACTAATTTATTTCAGGTGGAGTGTGTATCACAACAATTTGATATGTCCTAGGATGTTTCCCCAAAGCCATATGTATGGGTGAGATCCATTAGGGCACAGAGGAGGGCTGGAGCTACACCAGGGCTCATAGGAGTGCAGCTAATACCTCCTCGGAAATACGATGTTGATGCGGAGATAGAGGTGATACATGTAGATGACAGAGCGCATAGAAAGCCATATCGGTGGGTTTTTTTTTCTTCAGATGTAGCGGATGCACCACCGAGTGGATGGTTAGAGGGGTAAAAACATGCCCCTGATAGCATGGAAATAGTGATAGTACATAATGAGTATTTCTTATAGTGATACTTGTAATTTTCTATAAGGTTGATTCATTTTTATTTTCATCTAATGTGTTGATCTATGGATACAGGTGAAGTGTATTGGTGCTGATTGTGGACACTTCCATCCACACATTGACATAGAGTGTGCCCATTGATGTACTTGTGGATGAAGGAATGCTATAGTGTGTCGACGTTATTACGGGCAAGCATGCTGATTTTTTTGAGCTAGTGGTGATAGCAGCAATGACGTATATTGTGCTACTGAGTGAGATTGATGAGTCACGTGAGGAGACATGATGAGATAGATAGGATGTTAGTGGAGGTCCTCTATCACATGATGTATTTTCATTTTTTAGAGTTACATAGTTGTTTTGTGGAGTAGTCAATGAGGTGACAACTATTATGTAGGCAAGTAGAGAGATATAGGGGCCGTAATTAGGGGTGTAGATTGAATGGTGAAGCTTCTAGTTCTAGATCTCTCATAGTTACATATAGTGATATTGATGATGAGAAATGATATGTACTCATGTATTGATGTAGAGGGAGTTTCTCCCCAACGATGAGATTTTTTTAATTATGATGTGAATGTGATATATATATATATATATACATGGACTTATTAGCATATGTTAAATGTACTTAATGTTTACTAACATGATGATGTGATGATTAGAACTCATATCTTTATATATGATGTTGATTATTGTTGGATATGTGATGCATGATGTTTTGAATTGATTTACAATGCGTATTTGTTGATGTTTATTAATGAATAATGATTATTAATGTTATCATAGATACATAAGTGATGAGGTAGTGTATGTGATTATAGATGAAGTGTGTAGTATGACTGTGAAAAAGTGTATTGTATGTATTAATAGAGTTGCGATGAATGTTAAAGTGAAAAATTAATGATGTGAAGGAGAGATTTTGATAATAGCGTACTGAAGAATGTGTTATGATGATGAAGTGGGGGGAATAGAAATGCCCCTAGTGTATGGATGATAAGATTCATTTATATAAGACCCCTCAACAATCAAGAATGAACCATAAAGAAATAGTTCATCATCAGGAAGTGATATGGTAGTGTATGCTAGATAGATATACTGATAAAGTGCATAACGTAAAAGTGAGGAGAGGTTGTTACTATAACATATCCCTCAAAAGGCATGTAAGAACAAAAAGAACATGAGTGCGTCATCAGGGGGTAAGGTGATATAAATAACTTACCAAAGACTATGTTGGTGTGGAGCCGTGGAAGCATGTGGAATAAAAGTAGCATGAGTGTATGAGCAAAACTAAATGTCATGTGGAATGGTGCCAATTATGGGTGATGTAGTGGTCGGAAGTGAAATTGTTGAGAGATGTGGAAGCTAATTCATAGTAGTAGCATGATGCAACATATGATATGGTGCAGCAGTGGATTGATGAGATGGAGAGTGTGCATGAGCAAAAACCTATGGTGTTGGATGAATAATAAACTAGAGTAACAACACCCATGTGGGTGGGAGTGGAGACATAGACCGCTCATGAGAGTGAGAAGCAATGGAAATGACATCCTTATCTTCTAATTGTTGTAAGAAATCATGAAGGAGGAAACATTCATTTTTGCGATGGTCATTGATATGATGATAGTTAGAGTAAGGTCTATCACACAAGGATTGCAAGTGATGAGGCAGATGATGTTGATTAGTAGGTAAGTGGATCAAACACTTTTCAAGTAAGGTACATCACACATCATGAGATGTAGCGTGATGAGGAAAGTGTAATGGATCCCATGAAATAGGTGGAGAAGTTTGAGGTGTATCCTAATGAAGAGGAGGAGATGAAGGAAATTTATTCAATGGAGAAGACTGAACTTTCTTGCGAGGTGGAGGAAATTGATACCATGGAGGATTGTCAAAATATGGGAGTGGAGAAGAACTAGGTGATGTAGTAGAATCAATGATAGCATGAGGATTTATAACACAATATTTAATTAGAACTTGTTCTAGATCAATGAACTTATAACATAAGAATGTGAATGATTCACATGTGTCATATTGCAATCATTTTTTTAAAGTGGTAATCTAACCATGAGAGAAGATGAATTTATTTTCCAGGTCAATGGGATTGAAGACTAAGTGATGGATGTAAGAATTAAAGTGTAAAATGTAATCAATAATGGGTTGTTTTGTGCCTTGATGCAAACCAGGTAGATGATCATATGTGACTCTAGGGATGTTGTTGAGTGTAAAGCATTGAAGAAATTCTTCTTCCATATCACCATAGGTAGTAATAGATTCAAAGGGTAAATGTGTGTACCATTGGAGAGTGTCATCAGTAAGACTATGGTGAAATGCTTTGAGTAGAAATTGAGCATTATAATAAGAATCCATAACTAGATGATAATTCTTAAGATGCAAATATGGATTTCCAGTACCATCAAAGCATTAAAATCTAGGCATAATGAAATCCTTTGGAAATCGTCAGTTGTGAATATTTTTTGGTATAAGGTTTCCATGTAAAGTATTTTTATCTATATAAGCATAATAGGCTTTGATTTCAAGTGTGAGAGATTGAAATTGAGATTTTAACTGGCCAACATCATGCATGAGTTATAAGATGTCATGTGAAGGAATGATAAAATATGTAAGTAGAGAATGAATTGTTTGAATCTTTCCATTATGATTAATCATAGGGATGTCAAGAGAATAAGTACAAGATAGTGACACTAAGGGCACACTAGATATAGGTTCCAATAAAGTAATGGGTGGTGAAGTAGTAGGACTATCATAAGAAGTGTTAATAGGAGATGATGTAAAATAAGGAGATGAATCATGCATATTATTAGAGACAATCTCAAAAGAAGATGAAAGAAAATCGAGGGATTCACATTCAATAGTATGCAAAGAAGTATAATCATGACTATTATACGCCTCATCAATATTGAATAAAGATTCAGATGCAAGGATTTAATTAAATGTATCATCAACATATAATGAAGGAGGAGGATAATTATTATGTGATGCATCATGAGAAACATTTTCAGAAATGAAATGAGTATGGGATGTAGCTATGGAATCATCCTCACTAGTATGAGTAATAATAATGGACATGTGTATTGTCATCTTGGGTTTTAGTGAAAGCATTATCATCAAGATTAAGCATAAAATTAATAATAACATCATCTAAGTTATTGTTAGTGCAAAATCACAGCACCCCCAAATGAGTCGTCAGATCTGATTTTCTAAGGTAGATTCATTTGGTGTGATTCACATAACATTGAGCTTTCCCCAAAGTGTGGGACTTTGCAAATGGGAAACTTTCTAGATTAAAGGTTAGTTCCTATTCCTCTATTTAGGTGCATACATGGAAACTTACAGAGGACCCATTCCTAAACCTAATCTAAGTTTTACCAAGGAGACATGGATAAAAGGAATATAAGAAATAAAAACTAAGCTACAAGGTGATGAACCGAAGGAATGATGAACATTAGTTTTGTTGATAGACACAAACCAAAAAAATCATACAATAATCAAGAAGAGATAACCAGATCTATAATGAAAGTCCAAATGAGAGCAAAGGAAACAAGAAAGGGTCTAGAATCAATCACAAACGTGTTTTATTGCTCTACAGAATGATACAATGCATTACAAAATGGAAAGAAGGTGGGAAACGTATTGCAATTTAAATGGAAGGTCTAAACAAACCTTTACAATGATGAATTCCTATTGCTAGAGAGAGAAAGTGGGGGAGCCTATTAATGCCTCCCATAAAAACCAAAAAATAATGTCCAACCCTTTACAATGAGTTTTGATCCTACTTTTCTATTTCCCACATAGAGGGGAGAAAGAGAGAGAAGAAGAGTCCATACAAAAGGGCCAAAAAACAATGAAAAAAGCTCAACCACCACTATTAATGCTTTCCATAAAATCTACCCCCAAAATTTGTCTTGACTGCATAAATTTCTTATTCGGAATCTTGAAGAAGGAGGAAATGACAGATCAGATCAAATCTGATCTAGTTGTTGGGGAAAAATAGATCCCGCATTAATTAATCCATTTTCTCCCACCACCTCTCATGAAACTTAAAGAGGTTTCTCCATTTCTTCTCGAAACTCGAGAAGCACAAATGAAATTTATTCAATTTTTCTGTAATATTCCAGCCTAGGATCAAATTAAATTTAACCATCAATAATTAATAAATTCCATGCATAATTATTAGGTAGCCCCTTAATGGGCATTTTCTAAAGAAATCTTTGAAAAAAAAAATTGTCATGTAAGTGACTTTGGGTCCACAAAAAGTTGGACAAAATGAAGTTTGATGTTGGCCCGTATGAAATTGAATGTTCTTTGTATCTAATGAAACCTGGATTTCAAAATTTGTTTGAGTGAGGGATGTTTGCTGGGATTCCAAGTCCTTCGGTTTGGGTAGCCAAAATGGGCTTCCTACATTGATACTGATCTATGAAACAAAACTTGGGCCCCTATGATATGGGACATGTGGAGGGATGGTGATTGTTCTTGTGAGTGGCCTCTATGCACCTTTCTACTTTTGAAAAACTCTTGGAATGACATGGGGATGACACATGCTTCCTGGCTTAATTTCTATGTTTTTGGCTAAGTCCTTTTCTCAGAGAGTCACTTACCTAATTCTCTATGGGAATTAGTTTTTGGCTAAGCAATCCTGAAATCCATCATGGAACCCTGTGAGTTCTCTTTGGACACTTGGCCATACTTCCCAAGACAATAGTGCATCACCTGAGATCTCATGTCGAACAATCGATTAAGATCTTTCGTTGCATTGATCATCATGAACTTTGATGACTATTCAACAAAACCAACTCTATTCCCCTTTTTGTTAGATTGCCATTATGGACACGTGGAGGCTTACCAGGGCGCAGAGATTAGCTCTAAAACCCCATCAAGATTTTCCTTCAAGGACTCTATCCCCATTTGGTGAACTTTCTATGACACTGGCACATCCATGGGGAATTTTTTGGGAGACCTCCCTTTCACCTTTTTAGATTTTTGTGGTCCACTCAATTACACTTATTACATTTCCCCTCATCACTTTTTTAGTTTTTATCCTTCGAGATGGGTTTCTTCCCGTGGAAGACACAAGTGTGCACTCCATGGCATATTTCCAGACATCTCACTTTAGAATTTTTAATGACCTCCCTCTTACATTTTAGATCCTAATATTTACCATTTTTGAGCCCCACTTTTGGATTCTACCCTTCAACAGATAATCCCTTGGACACATCTTCCGGGGAACATCAGCCAATTTTACAACTACTGGTGGAGATTCTAGAGGAGTCTAGGCCTTCTTTGAAAAACTCAACATCGACTTTTACGGTCTTATGATCCCAATTTACACAAGAGTCTTTCATGTACTTTTGAAGATGAGCTTCGTGAATTTGAGTAACATTTTTTCCTCAATAGATGGTTTCCTTTTACCATGCCTTGTGGTGTTATTTGAGAGGAGATATTTTCACAAATTCACTTGACGTGACAACAAGTTGCTTCGAGAGCTCTCCTTGATCCTAATTAATTATGATTTCATAATTATTAAATTTATTTATTTGATTGTAAAATTTTACTTAAGAGACACGTGTTTGGAAGTTCCTTCCTTTTGTTTGAGCTCTCTTGGCCTGAGTTAAAGGACTTTGGCACTTTGACTCCCTTGAACGTCCACATTTTTTTCGAATCGCCCAAGCTAAGCCTTCCTCCTCCATGAAAAGTTATTTTTGGACTTGAGTTTCTTTATTCGAGAATCTTTAGAATTAGTCTTCATATTCCCGAGGACTTTACATATTTTAGTTTTGGACAGAAGTGTTGATGCTTTGATCTCATGAGCAACTTACATTACCATCCATACTTAGTCTCCACAAAGTTGTGACCTCCCACACACAGTGACCTACATTTAATTAGGATCCTCATCCCTTCAAACACTTTGAAATAAAGACAAAGGTATATTTTGTTCTAATTAAATTTTATTAATCTCAATCAACTAGCATTATAATGAATGGGATGCTATTTATAGATAGCACATCCAAATACAAACATGAAACTGCCTTGCAGCCATATTCCAAAATACACTATTTTGATCCCACCGTAATATTTAAATAGATTTAAGACATGGATTTCACCATGAAACTTTGCATATTTAATTAGGATAATTTAATGAGATTTAGACTGTGGGTGGAGTTTTGGTCATTTTTGAACTAGCGATGTTTAGCCTCCACCAGCCACTTCCATTATAGAGTCTCCATGTTGACCATTTTCTACGTGGAGGGTTGGCGCAAGCTTGAGTCTTCACCTTGGGCTCCCATTTTGGAATTGCGAACACTTGGCCCCTTATATCAATTACTTTTTCAACGTTTGTGCAAATTTTGGGGATTAGAATCATAATTTCTCTCGATTCAACTTTCTTCGTGCGAGGTCGTGGCTTATCCTCATACTTAGTGGATTTTGGACTTGTTCTAAAGAATTGCTCCTGTAACCTATTAAATAGGTGAAAATATGGATAACATTGAACCGCAAAATTAGATTATAATAATAATAAGGGAGGAGTGTGGATAACAGATTCTCATTAGAATAACAAGGTATACAATCAAAACATCTTTCCAGATAAGAAACAATACTAATGGTAGAATGATAAAATCTAGTAGGTACATTGCATTCATTAGCTAAGAGATGTCTTTGTGTAATAATCATCTAAAAGAATAATATTGTGATATAGAGTAGTGAGTTCAACTATTTTTGTTTCATTATAGATAATATTGATACTCACATGAGGCATGGCTAGAGGAAAAGGAGAAGATTTATCCTTATCCATTAGGTTTTGAGTGCATCTTAGTACAAGTAGTTCTAAGCTACGAGTTCACCAAAATGATTTAATAACATCTAAATATTTTAATAAAATCTAAATGCAAATATTTCCTATAAATGCTAAATGATTTATTTAATTTTAATTATGAAAGGAAATGAGAGAGGTAAGGTAATTATCATAATTTCACTTATCCCAAAGTGAGTCTACACTAGAAAATATGATGAAAGAGAAACACCGACCATTGCAAAAAACAACAGAAAAATGCAGCAGAGGTGGAGATGGTGGACTAAGGTGCCTATAAGGGGACATGGGAACATGCGGGTGCCCTAGACCTATTTTTGGGTGGTTGGATATGTAGAAAATGTCTGATCATGGTTCCAATATGGTCACTAGGGCTTCACACTTTTTCACCTTTCATATCCTATATGTCTCATTTGGATCGTTGAGTTTCCTGTAAGTCTGCATAAAAATATCCTCATGTAAAACCCTAAAAAGACATCAAATCCTAAAAATAAAGATACAAAATGAGGGTTTAGAATGTTGTCAAATGTCACAATTGTGAACTTACCACTGAGCATTACACTATATCTTATACCCAATGTAGTTTATATCTTTGTATGTGCAATAATGCTCCTAGGTTTTCCTCGCACTAATGACACCAAGATAACAGGAGGTAGCTAGATAAAATGCAAAGTGTGGATGGAATAGAGTGAACTCCACTTCCAATGGAGTGTTTATGCATAATAAAGTTCCCAAATGTAGTTCTTTTATGTATGTTGATGGCTAGACCTTGATAAGAATTTTCTTCCCTTATAATGGTATGTATGTTGTGTTTATATAGGGATATCTTTCTTGAATTTTTATAGTAATGACTAGATATGACGACTAGTACCTTGGCATATGATTTGGAAAATCCAAAAGACTTACCTCAAATGTAAAACATAAGATCAAACATAAAGAGGACATGGGTTCCAAGGATGTACAAGATCCCCTAGTGCTAGTGTATAGAGACAAGTGACGAAAAATGAGTGAAGACTGACCAACAAGGATCCATGTGACATGGCTAGAATTGTGTGTATGAGTGATAAGAGTGAAAGATAAAGGAAAAAAAACCAACAAGGAAATAGGATGGACTATGGAATGGGTCATCAATGAATAATTTTCTTACACAAGATCCATATATAAAACAACATACTTGGTGATATAGTAAATAGTAGTAAGTGCATGATTTTGTGTCTCCATTTTGTGCCATGAGATAATGATTGTATATTATCACCATTGACACCCTCACACTTTTTTAAATTGACGAATTTTGTAGTGTTACATTCATTATGACCACAATAAAACCATCAAGTCATAGGATAAATAAGGAGATATGTTTTTAGATCAAATATACTATTACCTATATGTTTATAAATTGCATACCAGGTGGTATATAGTGATAAATTTCACATCAAATTTTTACTATATTTGTTTTTAATGATTTAAAGATATCAACCAATTTATGTAGCTATGAAGAATTGGGATAATTATAAATAATAATGATTGATCCAATAGTGTTAACCATACCACTCAAACATTTGGGCACTATCAATTCTATGACATAAGGTTCCAATTAATAAATATCTTCATTGAAACCTTAATATCAACATAAATTGAGGATTCTTTGACAATTGCATTCATTTTGACCATTTAAAAACCATTCATACCTAGGAAAAATCACTAGAGAATTTCATAAAACAACTAGATGATTAAGTTTAGGTATATATATTAATTTCGTAGCTAACATGGATTGCAAAAAGTTTTCCATCAAATAATGTCATTTTTTATTTTTGTGATCTTAACTGATATCGTATGACCACTATTGCTAGGTAGGAATGGGATGGTTTGGTAAAAAATAATTCCTCTTATACTATCTACTAGACATTTTTAATGTGTGGGAACTATTAGTTTAGTGTTACAATGTTTCGATTGAAACATATCACCATTGACATCCTAAGACTAACCAAAACATGAGGCATTTTACAACATTTTGTTTACTATACTTGTGAGAAAACCATCATGTCCTAGGATATTCCCGGGAGTTGTGGATTACATTAAATTTCCCATCAAATTTTGAACATTATTTTTTCTCATGGGATCTTAAGATATGCCACTTGACTAGTGTATTTGGGAAGGACTAATATGCTTTGATATTTAAATTATGCCTCTGATAGTGTCTATTAACCCACCTAGATATTTTGTAATTATTTTTAATGAACTATATGCTCCCTTAATTGTATAATTGATAAAACAAGTTGTGAATCAAGCATTTTTCCATGACATGAACCAAATATATTTCTAATTATTTATTATTATCAAGTAATCAACACATGGTAGATTCTCGGTCAAGTAAGGAGTATGACTATATATAGTCTCTCATATGACACATATATTGAAATTGTCTCTTCCTTTATGAGATAGATAATAACTATTCTTGCAATATAGTTAATGAATATTATGTCATCATAATTTTATTTCCTCTCAACCAAATCAAATCCCTATATAGTAGCATATAGAACATATGCTTCTACAAATTAAATAACACAATTTTTGAGGAGGAGAAGAATAACAAGGAATTAGTTGTCAACCATTTAAATGGTAGGTATATATAGTCTATGTTCTCACTTAACCAATGATAGTGTATTCAATAATTACATATTCCAAAGTGAGTGCATTATTGATTATAGAGCATAGAAGTGAATGTTATCCAATTTTTCCCTTGGGAAAATTTGACCAAACAAAATCTTACACAGGAGAGATGGAGCAGTTGGTTCGGTCATCAAAGCTCACATCCAATTTTGAAAATCGGGTTGCAGGTAGGATTTTCAATGAAATGCAAGGTTGGAAAATCAATGGCCAATGGGAATGACGAAGGATATAAGAGCTCAAAATGAAGAAGAATGGAGAAAGGCTCAAAGTTTTCAGTTTTTGCATTTTTGGCACCTAAGAAAAAATAGGGCAAAATGGTCAACAAAGTCTGAAACCTAAAACCCTGAAAGTATGAAATTTTGAATTTCAAATTTTGGAAACTCTCAGGTACGAAATTGGAAAATCAATCCAAAAATTCTGAAATCCTGAAGTCTGAAAGTCTTAAAATAAAGACTTTCGAGGTTTCAGGAACCTCAGGAAGTGTGTCAGAAATGGAGTGGAAATGTTTGAAATCCTGAAGTCTAAAAGTCAAAAATTTTTAGACTTTTAGGGTTTCGGGGTTTTGGGAATTTTGGGAATCGTGCCAAAAAAGTAGTGAGAAAAACCCCTAAACTCTCGAAAGTGTGAAGTCAAAAATTTAGGACTTCGGAGTTTCGGAGTTTTGGACTTCGGAGTTTTGGACTTTGGGATTTTCATTTTTAGACTTTCAGAACTCTCAGGGCACTTTTCATAGAATGACAGCTTGACCTTTAGATGGCCATAACTTTTGACTGGGAGCTCGAATTTGCACAAGAAAGGAATTTTTGGAAATCTCTCGGTGTCTACTACCATACTACAACTAGATATATTATAAATTTATGGGACTAAGTTGTTCTAAAAAATGAAAAATATAGTTCACCATTTTTTGAGGTGTCCCAAGTTTATCACCTACCACCATAATGAGGTATGGGTTTTATTTCTTTCCCAACAAGGAAAAACACATGGAGGCATGGGTTTTGTCATGGAACCCATCATTGTTGTAGGTGAATTCAATGCATTTTTAGGTGGTGAAGAAAGAATTCAAATTCTTCTCATCTCCTTCTCTCATTCTTCCTATATATTATAAGGAGGGGAATTTTTCTAGTTGTTGGACATTTTTGTTTTGTACCATCCCTTATTATTTTGTCTACAAGTGAATTTTGTGGTGTTCAAACCTCCCATTTAAAACTGTAATGCAATTTTTTCCTCTTGGCCATTGTAATGGACTGGATCAAATTTTTGGAGAAATAATACATGTTTGTGGATGATTTTCAACCCTCTCTTGTGTTCATTGCACCTCTCTGATCTCTCATTACAATATTTGGTATCTGTGTATGGTGGTTGTATTAAATTTCAATGGTTTGTGTTTAATGGAAAAGAAAATGTTCAACATACCTTTAATGCATCACCTCTGTTAATTTAGGTTTATTTTCTTACATCTCTTAACCTTGTCTCCTTGAAAAGTTAGAGTAGGGTTTAGAGTAGATCCTATGTAAATTATATGTGTGCACTTGAAAAGAGGAATAAGAACCAACCTTCATCCGTAGATATTTTTTGATTGCAAAGTCCCATACTTTTGGAAAATCTCCATGTTATGCAATCACACTAAGATTCTCAACCCATCGAGTTGTAAACATTTAGGGGTGTTGTGATTACACATCAATAGTGACAAGACATGATAGAAACAAATGAGAAGATCTCACTATATACAAATATTAAGAATTCATCTTTTATTGAAAGAGATGAAACCACTTGAGATAATATGTACTCTTTATTTGTATACAATATGTGAAACCATGCATTTATTTAGTATTTAATTCTAAAGAAGATTTATATTTGTTGATTATATTAATATATATATATATATATATATATATTGTAGGATGATTATAAATAAAAACAATATAACTATAAAAGAAATTAATTTAATTAACTAGAAGTAAATCAGAAAGATCAATCTGATTATTACATATAATTCCCTAATTGATTACTACCTCGAAACATAACACTTAGGAATTTTACAATATATTAATTATTACAAAATTAAACCTTAATTGAAATTTTTTTTCAATTGATATTTGTAACATCTGTAAATGAGAATTAAGGTATTAGAAACAATATGAAAAAGAAAAGGACATGTGAACACCTCATCCCAATCCTATGTCTTCTACATGTGCTTGTATCAGCGATCCTTAAGTCTTATCATTACTATCACCTCTCAAGTTTGATATAAATGCTAAGAAACATGATATTATTCATAAGCTCATCATTCACCAATTTATCAACTTGCAAACTACTCATTTTTATCCTCCTTATCGACTTTACAAGTACATATTTACTCGATTTTGAAATTATCATAGAATTAATGGAAATCATGACAATGATTTATATGCTTTAAAATCAAGAATTGAGAACCTTGAGCATCATGATTTATTTTATTTTCTTCACAATGTCCTTCTAAATATCCAATTGTTGAATCCCAATGGGCTCCTAAATCACGTCCTTCCATTTCTAATGAGCATTAATCTATAATTGTTATTGTTCCTTCTTTGGTAAGTCAAGAGTCACCTATGAAACCCATTCTAACTAAAAAACCTCTCTAAAAATCCTTCCTCCATCCCCTCCTAGTATAAGTATTTTACAACATCACCAATTAAAACTAAAAAACACCCTCTCTAAATTCATCCTCCATCCTCTCCTCATATCAAGTCTTCTATGGTGTTACCCAATATAACTAAGAAACCTCGTTTAATGATTTATCTATAACCCAAAATTTAAAAATAGAAACACCCTCTCTAAATTCATCCTCCATCCTCTCCTCATATCAAGTCTTCTATGGTGTTACCCAATACAAGTAAGAAACCTCGTTTAATGATTTATCTTTCTCATGATGCATTTAAAAATATTTCCCCATCGCAATGTCTCTCTTTCATCATGACATAGCTCTCCATCATTTGTACACTTGGGGGAAAAAAAATTTCCTCCCTTTTCTAACACTATCAGTTGTCTCTAGCATCTACTATTATACTTTACGCTCTACATTATAATAAATCTTCATACAAACTCTCACACCATTTTATACACATATTTTATCATCATTACCCTATGACGTACTCAATTTCATGATTAATACTCTGATTGTTGAGGGTATAATTTGAAAATAAACTTCACATCCTTTACACATTGCATGTTCAGTGCTTCACAATACAACTTTCTAGCATCTATTTTTACAGCACACATTACCTGATGACACAATCTTATTCTATGGTTCATTCTTGATTTTGAGGGTTCCCATAATTAATATCTCATCTCATACACATTTTCTATGGGGGTACGTTACCCCTAACATCACCAAATTTTCCATACAATATAATGACACTCATACACTAGATTTTCATATCATGGTTTCATCTATTCTTGTAAGCTTATTTTTTTATATGTTACACTTTGTTTTCCATGCTAGACTGATTCGTAGTATATCATTATCCTTCTATATATACACATATTGCTCACTTGGTATTTTGTAGTGAATACAGATCTCTTATAAGTTATTACATGCTATAATGATGTTTGGGACTATACCTTTTACTAGTCCCACCATGGCTCTGAGGAGATCTACTTTCTCTACTCTCACATACTTCATAGGTTCTATTGCTACATTTTCCATTATAGGTACTTTACCTTTCACTAATTTATAAACACCTTGACATATACATATCTTTATAAAATGTTAACAAGTGCTTTATGTGTAATATTTTCCTTATAGAACAATCTGCCACCATGGTTGTCTGATTGACATTTATTTCTATTTGTTTCTATTGTATGCTATTTTTTGTGGATTTTCCTTGTGTCTTGTATGCTTATTGTATGCTTTTGGCCAATTCAGCCTTAATTGTCTTCTAACATTGTCAGTGATGTCACAAGTTTGAAACACACTTTTCGTGGTCTATCTTATTTACACACTTTACTTTTACATTATTTTATATTACATGATTTACTTTAACTAACACTTATTTCTAGCCCACCTTGTTTGTATGTGCCTTGGTTTCTACCATACACATCCCCTACCACCTACTTGTATCCTCTTCATATCAGCATCAGTCCTCTCTATTTTTCTGCATTCTCCTACTATTGTCACATGCAACCCAAATGAAAGGGATAAATGGGTGAATAAATAACCCCTACAACATCTCAAAGCTACATTATAGATAGAATACTATAGAAAAAACAGGAACAAATTCATAAAATGGCCTAGCTTTTGTCTTAGGTACAATACATTATATAGACACCAGCGCCAAGACTTAGATAGTATTTTTGTGCTCCTATGTCCTCCCTTGGGTGCTAATGTCCTAGGGGCACAAAAAATAATATTCTCATATTAGTAAAATTCATACAAGTCTTTAGAGAGCCTTTTTATATAGTTTCAAGAACAAACCTTTAGTTACAACATGCATTATATCTCCTTTAATCGGTACAATTACAACTATTTATGAACTAATAAGAACAAATGGGGATAAACATAACTAAATTGGGATGTACCATCTGTAGTGTTGCTTATGAGGGTAGATTCATGGAAGGAGAGTAAAACTATACCTCTCTCCTAACACTTGATTATGGGGTGAGATCACTCAAAAACTCTCACTTTTCATGAGATCACCCTAAAAACTTACAATTGGTGTGATATCACTCAATAATATAGAACTCGGCATGTGATCACTACAAAACTCATACTTGGTGTGAGATCACCCAAAAAAATCACACTTGGCATGAGATCACCCCAAAAAATTACACTACGCATAAGATGACATGAAAAACTCGCACTAAGCATGAGATAGCCAAAAAACTCACTTTTGGTGTGGGATCTTGTAAAAAAAATTATCTTCACATCATTTCAAGACACATTTCTATCCTTTATACTCTTTTACATGAGGTGCACACTTTCCTTGACTACTACTTTTATACACTTTTACATACACTTACATTTTTTCTCAAGTTTTTCATATATAGGACTATGACTACTCTTTCTTTCCTCTTTTATAGGTCCATCCTTAATACACAACAAGAAGCAGCCTAAAAAAAAATTAAAATCATAGCAGTAGGTATAAACAACTCATATTCTTTACCCCTAGGGTCACATCCCTTTCCTACTCTCTTTTGGCATGTTGTTGTTTAAGTTTCTTCATTGATGCAAAATATCATTAATGAAAAAGTGGATTATGGAGTAGGGACAAAGAATTCTGAGGATGATGATGACATGATGATTTAGAGGTATTTATGGTGATATGGATTATTTAGTGAGGATGGCTCATTCTTGCAAGCCAAATCATGTTACATAACAAGCCTAGGTGAGAGTCGACGGAGGTAAGAACTTCTTGGTGACTTAATAATAATGATGTCATGATGGAAATAATGAATGGAGATTGTTTGGGAAATCACATGAAGTTCATTGTGTAGATACAGGTTGGTGACTATGTTTGTAGTACTCATTTGGACTAGGTATGTTGTTAGATTGCATGAGATTGAGTTGTGGATCTATAAGAGATCATGAATGCATGTAGGTAGTTGATTAATGATTTATCAGATATGTTAGGACCATTTGGAGAGTTTTCATTTTGTATTATAATGTTGTTTTAGTGGACCCTAGCCTCTACAGTGTAAAACCATATGGGGAAGCTATGAAAATGAGATAGGTAGGAGATATGGAGAATGTTTTTAGATAAGATGGTGATTAGAGATGATGTAAATGGGTTTCCTTGAGGTGTGAGAAACATTTGGAGTCATTTGTAATGAGAATATCAAGTTATGTTTATTTTGGTGAAATAGGGTCAAGAAGAAGGGCATTTCATGCTCGAATTGCACTTTCTAATGTTGACCCTGAATTGTGTGCTTTACATGATACCTTGTGGCTTTCAGGGATATTTAAAAATATAGTATTGAATGTTTCACAAAAAAAGGGGTCATTTCATCCTCACTAATTTATGAACGAATGGTATAAAGGTAAACAACTAATTATGTGTTTAAAACCCTAGCTTTAAAGTGGTTTAAGAGATTTTATTACTAAGTGGGCATTTTTTATTTATAGTGCTTCGATGATGATTAGAAAATGTAGAGGTGTCCTTCATGTATCCATAAAGGTATGGTGCTTGCTCATGGCGATGAGTGGACCCGACTTAAATAGGTTATTTTATGAAGAAGTTTAGTTCGGGACAAGGTTATACAAATGAGTTACAAACTAAATAACCATTATATGATGTATGATATATTTTCTTGATTTCCATTATTTAATTAGGACATGGTGGTTCTAATAGATGGTCAAGAATGATTCATTTATGTTGACTGGTGAAAGGGATGTTTTGGGGCAATTAGAAGTAGTCTTTAGTAAAATCGGCATTACATGAGCTACAACATGAGTTATGAGGTGATTAAATTTGTTTTGAAAAAATAATTCATATATATTTCCATTTATATAAGTTTTATTTCATGATTATGAGTTATTATATGGTTTCTAGGTTAGTTTGTGAGCAATAAGGTTTCTTTCTTTTCACATTATAGGTATGGCTCGACCACGATTAAATTTTGAAAATGAAGATGAAAGAAGAGCATATCGAAGAGAATATCAAAGACAATATCACAGAAGGAGACAACAAGAAATGATAGATGTAAAATGAGAAGAAGAAATGAAAAATAGAAATGATAACGATAGAAAAAGGTTCAAAGAATGAATAGCTGAATTAACAAATGAAGAATTAGATGCAGAAAGATGAGAACATGCAAATAACATGACAAAAATTCATGAACGATCATCTCAAGATGACTCACATGTATCAAGAGAAAGGTTACAAAGATGAATTTTTTTGGGTCAGTTGCAAGAGGAGGAAAGACTACATAGACAATAACTTACTTGCAGAAGTATCTTAGAGGAATTATCGTAGAATGGCTGGTAATTTTTAAGTTAATTCTAGAGGAGGAAATTCAGCATTGGTGGATCACGTGCTTAAAAAACTGGAAAACATGGACAAATATATAATGGATGTAGATGTTGCAAATAATTTAGAGAATGAGAGTGTGCAACAGGAGAAGAAATTACAACCAATACAAACAACAATGGGAAGAAAAAAATGAAAAATAATGATTTACAAGAGGAGTCAACAATCAAACCTAGAAGATGAAGAAGAATACAAGACTCACATATTTTGAGAGAAAAAATGATATTTGATCCCAATGGAATGCTTAGGAAATATTTCAATATGGTCCAAATGATTTTTGACACGGTCTTGATAACCTTTCTTCATGGGTCATGTGTTATATTTGTAAGAAATTCTACATTGGAATAAAAGTTTCTCGAAAACCTCAAGGAGATGTGTGTACTAGATCTTGAAAAGAAAAAGGTCATCATTGATTTTCGGCATAAAAAAATATGGATCTTGGGCCACAACCGCAAGAACTTGTAAACTTAACTCAAATTGAGGAAATGTTGATAGCTCATGTCAACCCAATCCTGCAGGTGACACATGCAACATGAGGTCAATGTAAATAAAAAGGTCACATGATAAGTTTTCCTCAAGAAGTAAAATAAATCACTAATATTTTTCCACATAGATTGAAAGGTTTATCGATTATTATTATTTGGAGGAGAGATCAACGTGGAAAAAATTAAGAATTTACAGTCAACAGAGAGTGAGTTTACAATCCGTTGAAATATAAAATAGAACATGATAACTTCTATTTGGATTTTCAGATCGATGAAAATGTTCTGAATGAACTTCCACCTCATTCTGTTGAGAATGTGTTCAAGTAGTTGAACTCAGTTCATATGGAGTTTTATTCTGATGCAAATGAAATTGTGTTTGTAGGTCGACCATGGAGACAAATGAAGGAAATATAATTATTCATACAACATAGATGGCATCTAAACCACCCAATTCCCTAAGAGAGATGGAATTAATCCATGCATGGGTGAATAACCCGCATGTGGAACCTGTAACACTCATTGATTGGCTAGGGATAGGAGCATCTTCTATAAATAAGTATGTGATAGTAGGAATACTTGATATGGTATTCCCTACTCTATTTCTGATGGAAAATGTGATTGGTTAGAACCGTGATTAAGAAGAGTACATCTCCATTAATTTATAAAGCATATATTTCGATATAGGGAAAGCACAACTGATATGTATTGGCCTGATCTACATGCATTAATGCCTAGAACACCACCGGATAATCCACGAGAAGCAAAAAATTGGCGAAGGAAAAATATCATCGAATATCCAAATATAGTGGCACATTATATGTACCTATGACATACACTTTTATGAAAGGAGGTATTACAAAAAGGAATGAAAGTTAAAGATTATTGGTCTAGATATGAATGGAAACATAGAGGTTTTCCACATGTGCATGGATTCATATGGTTAGAAGGGGTGCTGAATATGGACAACCTTGATTGGAATGATAATTTTCAAAGTGGAAATGTGGAAATATACTTCCATTCTATTTTCCATGCATGGAATCCTTGGGAGGACCCGCACCAAAAAAAATACATGTAATTTATCAATTCTCATCGAGTCTTTGAATTATATAGATTTTTTTCTCAAAATATATTGTGTATTCTTATGTTCTATGTTACAGGTCTACAAAAATTTTACGCAACATCTGTGTCTTAAAAATATAAGACAACTGAAAAAATTTGATATGGAACGTGACTATGAAGAAATTGTCAATAGTGTAGAACAACATACAATGTGTAGAGAGGATGTCTGCCTATGTAAGAAAAGGGGAAAACTGGTTTGTAGGTAAGATGTTCAAAAAATTGGAAAAATTAAATTGAAATAAAAAACATATATGTGGAAGAACGAATAATTGATTATTACATTTTGTAGGTCTAATGCATCGTGGCCATTGAATCTTGATGGATAAAAGTTATATCAAGACTCAGAGACATGAGATAAAATTTTGAACCTATGAGAAATGATGATAGGGTAAATACACATAATCACTACATTGACTTGTTACTTCAAAGAATTTCGTAGTCAAGTACATTGCAAAGTATGCAGTGAAAGTGGAGAAAATATCTGAAACTTATCATCAAATGTTGATGCGGATGGAAAATATTGAAAACCTAGATGAAATGGAAGTGACAACATACATGAGACTTCTAACCAAAACAATTGTTGAAAGAGACATTGGCACACAAGAAACATGTCACATGTTGTTGGAGCTTCCTTTAGTAGAGAGTAGTAGATTATTTGTCAATTTGAATGTTGCGTGTGAGGTGTTCAAAAAAGTAACAACAACTGATGGATATGAACATGAAAAACATGTAAAAAGTTTCATTGACAGGTACAAGAATAGGCCTTTTTCCATGGAAAGTGTGTCTCGTATTGATGCTGCTAGATCTTGGACATATAATCCAAGGAGAAAATAGGATAAAAAGTGGAGGTCAAGAGTTTGGAAGCTGTTGTGAGAGTGTTCCTGAGGTTTTCTTCTATCCCTTTGTGGGAATTTCATAAATGGGTTGATTTTTGTTTGTCAGAGTTACTGCTTTACAAGCCATTTCATGACATAGAGAGAGATATCAAACATGATTCTGACTCAATAAGTTCAAACTAGGATTCGTTCTGTTATAATCCATGGCATGTCAACATGAGGACTACAGTAAAAGACGTTAAAAATAACAACGATTCTAAAGATGAAATTAATCAACATGTTCAACAAAATATAATAGAACATGAATGTGAAATCATGTGTAGGCTTCATCGTGGTCAAATTTTGGAAGCGACATAAATATATATGTTGGGAAGGAGAGATATTGACTGACAAGCATCGTGGAATGATGAATATCGAGGTGAAGAATACACAAGTACAGTGATAAAATTCATAAGAAACATGAAAGATAATGGGTTGTTTATAGATGAATAATTAGCCCCAAATTTTAATTGTGACACCTTGGGTGCTAAAAAAAATCAAGCACTTGGATTAGTAATGACACCTTATAATCAACATCAAAATAACTTTCCATTGCTCATGATAGTTCAAGGAATAATGGGAATAGGAAAATCCTATTTGATTGTTGATATTCATCAAGCAATTTTTATGCATCATTCCCAAAACATTTTCTCTTCTATAACTTGGGCCAACAGGAGTTGTGGATTTTAATGTTGGTGTGCCTAGATGATCCATTCCCAACTTCGAATCCCTCTTATATATTTCGGAGAATTGGAAGGATCCAGACTTGCAACATTCTAACAAGAGATTTACCACATAAAATATGTATTGATTGATGAAATTAGATTTTTGGATAAATTTTTCTAGAAAATGTGGACTCGACTTCATCAAGCATTCCTTGAAAGAGTATACATGAGTTTTGGTGGTGTTTCTATGATTTTGGTAGGAGATTTGGTGAAACTTCCTTCTATTACCAATAAAATGCCATATGATAGTATTAGACACATAAAGTTGTTATGGGAAGCATTCGAAATAGTTCTTACATTGGATAAGGTATTTAGGAAAGGAGGATAAGATGAAGAAAAAAACATTTTTGAGAACTTTTGGTGAATCTCATATGTAAATCCGAAAATGGATGATTGGATGTTGTTAATGAGTAGAACAAGTTATACATTAGACAAAGATAACAATGAAGAATTAAATAATAGCATTCACTTGATGGCGAAAAATATTAACGTGAATAACCACAACAACAAAATGAATTAATGGAAAAGACCTATCGCACGTAGAATTACAACTAGAACAAGTACTGCCAACACACTTGTAAGAGGTCTGAATGAAAAATTTGATTTAGAATTATCAATTTCTAATTATGCAATGGTTATGCTATAATCCAATCTTTGGATAGAAGAAGGTCTTGTAAATCGAGCTCTGGGATATATTCGAAGCATAGTATATACACCTGGTAGTGGTCCACCAAACCTGCCAACATATGTAATGGTTGAATTTGATAGTTACTTTGGAATAAAATTTGAATATAGAACTCAATGTACTATCCCAATTACACCAATACAGAGGGGATGCACACACCAATTACCCTAACGTTTGGCATGGTCATTGACGATACATAAATCACAAGATTTGACTCTTTCCAAGGCTACAGTTGATATTCAAGAAAGATAAACAATTGGGTTAACATTTGTGGCTATCTCTCGACTGAAGTCGTTACAGTGTCTAAGAATATCTCTATAATTGTCATATGAGCACTATGCAAAGGTGAATAATGGAAAACTACTTTCAAAATAGAAGGTAGAGGAAAAGAGACTTATGTCCTTGGAATATAAATAATGCACCTTGTGTATCATACATTTCATTCTATTATTTTGTCATTACATGTGATGGTACATTACGCATTTCAATTTTTAAGAAAAAATGTATTGTTTTAACTCGGTAATACAGGTACTAATAAAATCCATAATAACTTCGTGTCTTATAGACCTTGATTTTATTTTCTCATACTCAATTTTTTAAGAGATATGATTTCTTCTTTAAATGCATTTATGATGTTCCTTGTAAGATATTTGAGTCTAAAAGGATTAATTGTTAGCATTTTCTCATTTTAGTTGTTGTTTGTGACATTTTTATCGAAATCAGTATTTGAAAAGATTATTAAATGCAGCAACTAAATGTTTTCCTTCTTTTCCTACCTTTATCTTTGATATAATAATTAGTAAATAATAAGGCCATTTAATAAGTATGTAAATAATTTTAAGTAAATAAGAGGACCAACACTTTAAAGATTAATAAATAGGTTTTAACGTACTATTTAGTTATGAATAATAGAAATTTACATATAGGTGTCAAGCTATATAATAATATTTTTTTATTGATAAATTTTGGAAAAGGCTCCAAGGGCCATTACAAAAGATATTCATGAAAGCATATAAAAATCAATCAAACTAAACACCAAAGGTAGGAAACCAAAGATAAATCAGCTCCAACCAAGTCCCCACCAAAACTAAAAGATATAAAAAAAATTTAAACTCAGGAGGTAGCTCGAGAGCTACTCCGAGTTAAACGATGAGCAATGTTTTTAGGATGCACCGAGGTCCAACCGTCATCATTAAATACTTCCCTCTGTCAAAAAAAATTCATGCATCAAATTTGAATTTCCTAAGTCAATGATCAGTTCCACAACCGTGTTATTCGAAGTATCTTTATTCACCTACAAATCCTACAAATTTCCTTGTGAACCTTGATTATCTATAGTTAGTGTGTTGTTTGCATGATTTTTTTATTATGAAATCTCCCTCCTATCAAACTGATTCATCTGGTTACCTTTACAACTTCCAACGTCCTCCTTCATAGTGAACTATGTTTCTTTTCCAATGCTAACAGGCTCAGCCATGTTTGGAAAAAAATCAACATCCTCACTTTGAAAAGTTACAACATCTGATTCGTCCTCCTTTAGATCTTCCATTTCATCATTCTCTAGACCAGCATTGTCCTCCTCACAGATATCTTTTGGGCCATCTGTGATTCCTAGAAATTTGGAGTACAAAATCCTTGAGCCCTCCACTTCAATATCCTATTCCCAAATTCCTTCCAAGTAATTCAACATATCTTTTTGGACATTTTTTTCCCCTTGAGACAGAAACACTGAATCATGTAAAATATAAACTAGATTGGGCCCTTTTCACGGGATAAACAAAAATCAAAGTACCCATCAATTTGGCGATTCCAAAAAAAAATTGACCTCCCAAAATTCCAAAGTAAGCAGGGAGACGAATCCAAACAGGGAGAGATTTAAAAACTAAGTTATGTGACAAACTTGGTTCCTAGTGAAGACTTAGATCAGAATTGCCAAAGAACCACGAAACATCCTAAGCACCTTTAGCCTATCATGATTATTTTGGAAACAGAATAAAAAACCTTCTCTAACCAGAGCTCTGACATCTACCATGCATGCCCATTTCCTTTTACACCAATCTCTAACAAGATCAATGTTCGGTCTTTTCCCAGCAAAACTTCCAACAAGTGCAAACTTTAATCTTGTCTTGGTGTTGTCTATAATAGACCCAGGAATTTCCAGATGTGGATCACCATTTTTCCATAAAGGAGAAATCTTAACATACTCTTTGATATCCTCACCAAACAATCTTGCAACCCAGTTCTCCTTCTCTGGATCCATTCAATTTTTTTAGCTATATAATATTATAATTAAATAAGAAAATTACATATAGGTGACCATGTTTTTATAATAAATAATTATAATAAATAGTTATAATATTAAATTATAAATTCTATTTTATTCATGTACGAACTAAATTCCCCCTTATTTTTGTACTTTATTTTTGGTAATATTTTTTGCATAATGCAACTCCAGAAGTTCTACTAGCATACCTATATTATATAAATATTTGTAATATATGCCAAGAGGTATATATTACATATATTTATATAAATAATATAAATATATAGGTACCTCGTGAACTTCACTTCTCAACATATTTTACATATCATGTTTTGATTTATGTTTGCATATTTTACATTGGTAAACAAGAAACGTGTCACATGTTGTTGAAGCTCCCTTTGGTATAGAGTAGTAGAGTATTTTTCAATTTTAATGTTGTGCACGAGGTGTTTAAAAAAGTAACAACTGATGGAGATGACCATGAAGAACATGCAAAAAGTTTCATTAACGAGTACAAGAATATGCCCTTTTCCATGGAAACTATGTCTCTTATTGATGTCGGTAGATCTTTGACTTATAATCCAAGGAGAAAACATGATAAAAAGTGGGAGGTTAGGAGTTTGGTGACTATTGTGAGAGTGTTCCTGAGGTTTTCCTTTTTCCCTTCACAGGAATCTCATAAATGGGTTGATTTTTGTTGGTCAGAGTTGTTTCTTTACAAGCCATTTCGGGATATAGAGAGAGATATCAGACATGATTCTGATTATTTAAGTTCAACATAACAACGATTCGAAGATGAAATTAATCAACATGTTCAACGAGAATACAATAGAACATGGATGGGAAATAATGTGTATGCTTCATCGTGGTCAAATTTTGCAAGCGATGGAAATATATATGTTGGGAAGGAGATATATTGATAAACAAGCACTGTGGAATGATGAAATTCATAAGCAGAATGAAAGATAATGGGTTGGTTATAGATGATGAATTAGCCCCAAATTTTAATTGCAACACCTTGGGTGCTAAAAAAATAAATAATTTGATATAATAATGACATATTATCATCATTGTCAAAATAATATTCCATCTCTCATGATAGTTCAAGGAACAATGGGAATAGGAAAATACTATTTGATTGGTGTGATTCGTCAGGCACTTTTTGATGCATTAGTCCTAGAATGTTCTCCTCTTCTATTACTTACACCAATAGGATTTGTGGATATTAATATTGGTGCCTTGTTGATCCATTTACAACTTTGAATCCCTGTTAGAGATTTTATAGAATTTGAAGGATCAAGACTGGAAACATTCCAACAAGAGATCTCCCACATAAAATATGTATTAATTGATGAAATGAGCTTTGTCAGTCAAAGTTTTCTACAAAACGTGGACTCCCAACTTCATCAAGAATTCCCTGAAAGAGAATACATGAGTTTTGTTAGTGTTTCTTTTATTTTGGTAGGATATTTGGGGAAACTTCCTCCTGATACTAATAAACCGCAATATGATAGTAATAAACGCACAAAGCTATTATGGGAAGAATTTAGAACAATTGTTACATTTCGTAAGGTATTTAGGTAAGGAGGAGAAGATGAAGACAAAAAATGTTTTCAAAAAACTTTGGCAAATCTCAGATATGAAAATCGACACTGGATGATTGGATGTTGTTAATGAGTAGAACAAGTTCTACATTAGGAAAATATAGAAATAAATAATTTGATATTAATATTCACCTGATGGCGAAAAAGATTAACGTGAATAACCAAAAAAATTAAAAATTCATTTATTGAAAATACGTGTCACACGTAGCATTGCAACTAGAACAAGTATCCCCAACAAACTAGTAGGAAGTCAGTAAATGGAGCTCTGGGATATACTTGAAGCATAGTATATGGATTTGGTAGTAGTCCACCGAAACCACCAGCATATGTAATGGTTGAATTTTATAGTTACTTGAATACCATTTGAAGATAAAACTCCATGTACCATCTAGATTACACCAATACGAGGCGACGCACACACCAATTAACCTTACGATTAGCATGGACATTGATGATACATAAATCAAAAGGTTTGACTCTTTCCAAGGCTACAATTGATATTAAAGAAAGAGAAATTATGGGGTTAACATTTGTGGCTATCTCTCGATTGAAGTCGTTGTAGAGTCTAAGAATATCTCTGCTATTTTTGTATGAGCACTATGCAAATATGAAGAATGAAAAACTACTTTCGAAATAGAAGGCATGGGAAAAAATACTTATGTCCTTAGAATATAAATAATGAACCCTAAGTAACACACATTTCATTCTATGATTTTTTCATTACATGTGATGTACATTACGCATTTCGATTTGAATGAAAAAAAAAATGTATTTTTTTAACTTGATAATATGGTTACGAATAAAATACATAATAACTTCGTGTCTTGTAGACCTTGATTTTTTTTCTCATACTCATTCTCTTAAGAGATATGGTTCCTTCTTTAAATCCATTTATGATGTTCCTTGTAAGATATTTGAGTCTAAAAGGATTAATTGTTAACATTTTCTCATTTTAGTTGTTGTTTGTGACATTTTTATCGAAATCAGTATTTCAAAATATTATTAAATGCACAAACTAAATTTTTGCCTTCTTTTCCTACCTTTATCTTGGATATGATAATTAGTAAATAATAGGTCTGATTAATAAGTACATAAATAATTTTAAGTAAATAAAAGGGCCACCACTTTAAAGATTAATAAATAGGTTTTAACATAGTATTTAGGTATGAATAATAGGAAATTAGATATAGGTGTTAAGTTATATAATAATATAATTAAATAATAGAGTTACATATAGATCACCATGTTTTATAATAAATAATTATAATATTAAATTATAAATGTTATTTTATTCATGCACGAACTAAATTCCCCCTTATTTTTGTACTTTATTTTTGGTAATATATTCTGCATAATGAAACTCTATCGGTTGCTACTATCATACCTATATTATATAAATATATGTAATATATGACGAGAGGTAAATATTACATATATTATATATTATATAAATATATAGGTTCCTCGTGAACTTCACCTCTCGGCATGTTTTACATATCATGTTTTGATTTATGTTTGCATATTTTACATTGGCGTACAAGAAAAATGTGACATGTTGTTGGAGATCCATTTGGTAGAGAGCAGTAGAGTATTTTTGTTAATTTGAATGTTGTGCATGAGGTGTTCACAAAATTAACAATAACTAATGGAGATAACCATGAAGAACATGCAAAAATTTCATTGACGGGTATAAGAATAGGCCTTTTTCCATGGAAAGTGTGTCTCTTATTGATGCTGCTAGATCTTGGACATATAAGGCAAGGAAAAAATGGGATAACAAGTGGGAGGTCAGGAGTTTGGGAGCTATTGTGAGAGTGTTCCTGAGGTTTTCCTTTTTCCCTTCGTGGGAATCTCATAAATGGGTTGATTTTTGTTGGTCAGAGTTGTTTCTTTACAAGTCATTTCGAGATATAGAGAGAGATATTGGACATGATTCTGATTCAATAAGTTCAAACTGGGATTCATTCCGTTATAATCCATGGCATGTCAAAAGGATGACTCCAGTAGGAGAAGTTTAAAATAATTGTGATTCTAAAGATGAAATTAATGAACATGTTCAACAAAATACAATAGAACATGAATGGAAAATCATGTGTAGGCTTCATCATGGTCAAATTTTGCAAGAAGTGGAAATAGATATGTTGGGAAGGAGAGATATTGAAAGACAAGCACCATGGAATGATGAATATCTAGGTGAAGAATACACAAGTAAAGTGATAAAATACATAAGAAGCATAAAAGATAATGGGTTGGTTATAGACGATGAATTAGCCATAAATTTTAATTGTGACACCTTGGGTGCTAAAAAAATCAAGCACTTGATATAATAATGACACATTATAATCAATGTCGAAATAACATTCCATTGCTCATAATAGTTCAAGGAACATCGGGAATAGGAAAATGCTATTTGATTGGTGCGAATCATAAGGCACTTTTTGATGCATCATTCCTATAACGTTCTCCTCTTCTATTACTTTCGCCAACAAGAGATACAAATTTTAATATTGGCACCTTGACGATCCATTCACAACTTTAAATCCCTATTATAGATTTTGCAGAAATTGAAGGATCCATACTTACAACATTCCAACAATAGATCTGCCACATAAAATTTGTATTGATTGATGAAATGAGATTTGTCGATTGAAGTTTTCTAGAAAACATTGACTCCCGAGTGTGTCGTGAATTCCTGAAAGAGCATACATGATTTTTGGTGATGTTTGTATGATTGTCATAGGATGTTTGGGGAAACTTGCCCATGTTACTGATAAACCTCCATGTGATAGTAATTAATGCGCAATGATGTTATGGGAAGCATTTGGAACAATTGTTACATTGGATAAGGTATTTAGGAAAGGAGGAGAAGATGATGACCAAAAAAAAATTCAATTTTTTTTGGAAAATCTCAGAGATGCAAATCCGACACTTGATGATTGGATGTTTTTAATGAGTAGAAAAAATTCTGCATTAGACAAAGATAACAATGAAGAATTCGATAATAATATTCACCTTATGGTGAAAAATATTAACGTGAATAACCAAAACAACAAAAAAATGCGTTCATTGAAAATACCTATCGCATGTAGCACTACAACTAGAACAAGTACCGCCAACACAGTGGAAGGATGTCTGAATGAAAAAATTTATTTAGAATTATTAATTTCTAATGATGCAAGGGTTATGCTAACATCCAATCTCTGGATAGAAGTAGGTCTTATAAATGAAGGTGTGGGATATATTTGAAGCATAGTATATGCACCTAGTAGTGGTCCACTAAACCCACCAACATATATAGTGGTTGAATTTTATAGTTACTTTGGAATACCATTCAAAGATAGAACTCTACATACCATCCCAATTATGCCAATACAAAGGGGATGCACACACCAATTACCCTTACGGTTGGCATGGTTATTGACGATACATAAATTGCAAGGTTTGACTCTTTCCAACGCTACAGTTAATATTGAAGAAAGAGAAACAATAGGGTTAAAATTTGTGGCTATCTCTCAAGTGAATCCTATAAAAGAGTGAAAACTACTTTTGAAACAGAAGGAAGAGGAAAAAAGATTTATGTCCTTCGAATATAAATAATGTACCTTGTATAACACACATTTTGTTATATGATTTTTTCATTACATGTGATGTACATTACGCATTTCGATTCGTATGAAAAAATGGTATTTTTTTAACTTGATAATACAGTTACTAATAAAATCCATAAGAACTTCATGTCTTATAGAACTTGATTTTTTTTATCATAATCCTTCTCTTAATAGATATGGTCCCTTCTTTAAATGAATTTATGATGTTCCTTGTAAGATATTTGACCCTAAAAGAATTAATTGTTAACATTTTCTTAGTTTAGTTGTTTTTTGTGACATTTTTATCAAAATCAGTATTTGAAAAGATTATTAAATGCAAAAACTAAATGCTTTCCTTCTTTTCCTACCTTTATCTTTGATATGGTAATTGGTAAATAATAAGGCTGATTAATAAGTTCGTAAATAAGTTTAAGTAAATAATAGGGCCACCACTTTAAAGATTAATAAATAGGTTTTAACATACTATTTAGGTATGAATAATAGAAAATTACATAGAGGTGACCATATTTTTATAATAAATAATTATAATATTAAATTATAAATGTTATTTTATTCTTGCATGAACTAAATTCCCCCTTATTTTTTGTAATTTATTTTTGGTATTATTTTCTGCATAATGCAACTTCAGCAGTTTCTACTAGCATACCTATATTATATAAATAAATGTAATATATGCCGAGAGGTATATATTACATATATTTATATATTATATAAATATATAGGTGCCTCGTGAACTTCACCTCTCGGCATATTTTACATATCATGTTTTGATTTATGTTTGCATTTTTAACTTGGCGCACAAGAAACATGTCACTAAAGATAGAACTCCAAATACTATCCCAATTATGCCAATGCATAGGGGACATACACACCAGTTACCCTTACGGTTATCATGGGCATTGATGATACATAAATTGTAAGGTTTGAATCTTTCCAAGGCTACAATTGATTTTGAAGAAAGACTAACAATGGGGTTAACATTTGTGGCTATCTCTGGAATGAAGTCATTGTAGAGTCTAATAATATGTCTGCCATTTTCATATGAGTGTTGTGCAAAGACGTTGAACGGAAAACTACTTTAAAAATGAAAGGCATAGGAAAAAGGTCGTATGTCCTTAGAATACAAATAATATACCCTATGTAACACACATTTCATTCTATTATTTTTCATTACATCTGATGTACATTACGCATTTCGATTTGTATGAAAACAAATTGTAGTATTTTAACTTGATAATACATTTACCAATAAATCTTTAAGAACTTTGTGTCTTATAGACCTTGATTTTTGTTCTCATACTCATTCTCTTAAGAGACATGGTTCCTTCTTAAAATGCATTTATGATGTTCCTTGTAAGATATTTGAATCTAAAAGGATTAATTGTTAACATTTTCTCATTTTAGTTGTTGTTTGTAACATTTTTATCGAAATTAGTATTTAAAAAGATTATTAGATGCAAAAACTAAATGTTTCTCTTCTTTTCTTACCTTTATCTTGGATATGATAATCGGTAAATAATATGGCTAATTAATAAGTACGTAAATAAGTTTAAGTAAATAATAGGGCCACCCCTTTAAAGATTAATAAATAGGTTTTTAACATACTATTTAGGTATGAATAATAGAAACTTACATATAGGTGACCATGTTTTTATTAAAAATAATTATAATATTAAATTATAAATGTTATTTATTCATGCACGAACTAAATTCCCCCTATTTTTGGTACTTTATTTTTGTATTATTTTCGCATAATGCAACTCTAGCGGTTGCTACTAGCATACCTTTATTATATAAATATATGTAATCTATGCCGAGATGTGTAGATTAGATATATTTATTTACTATATAAATATATAGATGCCTTGTGAACTTAACCTCTCGACATATTTTACATATCATGTTTTGATTTAAGTTTGCATATTTTACATTGGTGCACAAGAAACATGTCAGATGTTATTGGAGCTTGATTTTGTAGAGAGAAGTAGAGTATTTTCCTATTTTAATATTGAGCACGAAGTGTTAAAAAGTAACAACAACTAATGGAGATGACCTTGAAGAAATGCAAAAGCGATTCTTTGATGGGTACAAGAATAGGAATTTTTCCGTGAAAGCTGTCTCTTATTGATGCACCACGTGTCACATTAGCGAAAATTCAAAGGTACAACCCAAAGAAGAAAATAAAACAAGCGCTAGCCTTCCACGTGTTCAAAGCCCGAAAACGTAGAAAGCGTTCATTGAAAAGTATAAATAGAGGGAGGCTAGTTGAATGATCCACGTGTCAAAGACGACGCCACTTCAAAGGAAGAATCAGGAGTAGCTCCCAAATGTGCAATAAGCCTTTACATGTCCTGAGTTAGACATATGGCCCCACCAAACAAAATGGACTTAGCCAAAACACAAAGAAATGGGTCGAGCCGTGAAAGGTGCCACGTGCCTCATCGACACAATTTCAAAGGCGTGGCCAAATAGGTAGTCCCCAAATGGCCTTGACCCACCACGTGGTTAGATTCCGACAAGGTAAGTTTGGTCATTGAAAATTACAAAAGCCTATAGAGGCCTACATGTGTCTTATCCATGTAACTTTAAAATTAAAATGGAGGCGAGTTTCTAAATGAGCGTGAAGCCTCTCTGCTGTCTCGGGTCGGGTAAAGTGTCTCCACCAATAAAAGGGACTTAGGTAGAATATAAAGGAAATTGAGGAGCCCACGGAAGCCACCACGTGTCAATCCGATGGAGCTTCAAGAGTGAAAGGAAGGTGCTGAATATTCATGATCCACGAGGTTGCCACATGTGTCTTGCATGGATAAAATCTTTAAAATATTGTCAGCCCGACCACGATCTTTAGATAGCCATATCTTTCAACTAAAAACCTAGATTTGGGCAAGGGGGTGATTTGGTTAGATCTTCTCACCTTCTTCTCACCTGCGACCATTAACGTTTCCGCCCACCATTTTCGAGGTTGTAAAATCTCCTACCTACCACCTTGATGAAGAATAGGCCTCTTTCTTTCCTAGTAAGGGACAATGATGAGGAATGGGTGTTACTGGTGAGAATTTTCTTTGTGTTCGGTGGATTCAATGCTCTTCTAGGGGTGGTTGGAGCAGATTTCAAATTTTCCCTCTCTCTTTCTCCCTCATTCTTCTATATATTGTAAAGGAGGGGCATTTTCTAGAAGGTTTGTCATCTTTCCTCTCCTTCTCCCCCCTCTCTTTCTTCCTTAGGGTAGAATGTGGAGTATAATCCTCCTCTCTTGGATCTCGTAATGAAATGTCCTTTCCTCTTGCCCAGTGATGATGTATTGTGTGACTTATGCAGCAATAAAATTTGTTTCGTGATGCATCTTGTCCATCCTTTTCTTATTTTATTGTCTCTTCTTACCTCTCATCATTGCAGGGTATACTGTGCATACTCTAATGTCTATTGTAGGTTATGGGAGCTGTGTTTAATGGGTTTTGAAGTGGTGTTCCATGTGAAATTCATCTCTAGTCTATGGTGCATCTTTTCCACCCTCTCCTTTGCTCATCTCTCTCCACTTCAGGTAATTAGATTTTTTATTAGCCACTTCCTTTTCTAGTGTATCACCACTTAGTGTAGGACCTATTTTTATTCATTTCTCTCTCCTTGTCTCCTTGGAAGGTTATATTAGGATTAGATTATTTTTTCCTGTACTAGAGTAGCTTGTGGCAGGTAGTTTAGGAAGAAGGAACCATCCTTCTCTGTAGGTCCATCTCAAGTCTACAAGTCCCATAGCTTGAGAGATGGTCTCATATTTTTCAATCACATTGAATGCCCCACTCAGATCTGAGGCCATTCTGGGGTGCTGTGATTTTGCAACAACAATTTTCGGCATGCCGGTGAGACATCATAGAAGTTAGAGTTTCATCTTTAAAAGGTGTCTCATTATCAACAACAAATATTAATCCATCGTATGACTACACTACATTTTTGGCATGCCCAATGGGATAGGTGTGAAGCACTTTACCACTTCATCCTAGCAGGTTGGTGTGTTCCTGTTAAGATTCAACTGTTTAGGCACATGTAAAGCACATCTGGAGATTACATCTGGTCAAAAACCCATCTCTAAAGTTGCAGACCTTCCCCCATCCTTTTTCATCCATTTTTATTCCATCTCTTTCATCTTCTTCCATCCCATGAGGTTGTGCAATCATGACTTCATTTCCATCTTGGAATTCACACACTTGCAACAGCAATAGTGTAGTCTGCCTCCAATGTATTTCCCAACTCCTCCAAATCACCATTATGATCAGATACAGAACCATTATGCTTACCCATATGAGCAGTGTCAAAACCATTTTGGCCAAGGAGCTTATCAAGAGAAAGGGTGTGCATTTGATGGTGATGGTTATGTGGAGAATGTTGGTTTGATGGAGAAGATCCAAAGAATGGAGGCTAGCATAGTGTAGTCAAGGGCTACAACATAGATGAAGGCATTCAGGATTGGTTGCAGGGCACCTTTTCCATAGGGACGCTCTTTTCCAAGACATTACAGCCCACAGTAGAAGCTTGACTTCCAAATTACACAATGGAATAAGGAGATTGAGGCTTATGAGTTGGACACAAGACAACCTTGTCAATGGGTAAGTCCACCACCTCCTAGCTTTTCTTTTCCTCTTCCTCAATCTAGTATCATCATAGTAGTGTCATGAGTCTAGCTCCACATCTTCTTCCCCAAGTGTTGATTCCCCTTCTACATCCACTAGTCTTCCATCCCACCTCAATTTGTGTTCCCTTTTCACTTCTAAGTAGTCCTCCCCTCTAAACAAACAAGAAGTTCCACTTCCCTCACCACCACAAAAAAAATTACAAAGCTGGTAAAAAATCCATCCACTCCTCCTCTTTCCTTACTAATTCCATGTTGGGAAGAGATTCCAAAGACCAGTCAAGGAGAACAACAAGAATATGAACCCACTAAAGAATAAATGATAGAAAATATGAAGAGTTGGGCTTACAGACTTGGGCTTTAACAAAGGAAGTCAAGGTTGAAGAGCTAGTGGTGGTTGAGGCTGAGTTTGCAAAAGAAGAAGAATAAGAAGGAGAAGGAGAAGATCATAAATTTGTTTTCTCTAAATTTAGTGTCCATGATGGAACTTTTTTTGAAGAGGATGTTGATCTAATCCAAGATGCACAACCATTTAAGGAGGAAGAACAACCAGCTCCAAGTCCCATTGAAAAGGAGAAGTTGGTAGAGATTAAATAAGAGTTGAGGCCACTTAATGAAGAAAGCATTATTGAATATTTTTTGCTTTCATTTGAAGGACCTGATTTGATTTATGAACCCATGAAGGAGGAGGACCATAAGGTTTGAGGCTCTAAGTGTGTAGAAAGCCCACAGAATAACCTTCAGTTCTACCTCCCACTTCATCCCCTTTGAGCTCGATGTTGAAGAATATTTTGATCTTTCAAAATTCATGTTTGGGGATGAACGTAACCATGGTGAGAAAGTTGTAGATTAGGAAGACACCATGGATAGGTTGAGCACATGTAATAAGACAACAAGGAGGCATATTGTCTCTCAAACTTGAAAGATTGCTTTGATGGAGAGGAGCCTAAGGAGATAACATCATTTTCTCCTCCATCATCCACATTCCAAGCACATTAGCCTACTATCATGAAGGAAATTATTCAAGTACAATAACCTGCACTTCATAACAACCCTCTAAAACCAAGGTTGGAAGATATGAATCTTCCATATTATTCGAGGAGAAGGAAGGGAAGGAACAAGAGGATGTCATCATATCTTCCACAAATTCAACCTAGGAAGGTCAATAAGAAGACTCCATTCTTGGATTTAAAGTTCAGAGCAATGGGCACATCCATCAGATCAAACCGTGCCCAATTAGGTACTTATCTTCATTGGAGCCAAGGGAGAATTTAAAACTAGTCATTCCCACTTTAGGGCATGAGAAAAGTATCGAAGCACCAAGGGTCACCATGACACCTCTATGAGTCAATGCCAATCGGCTTGAGAAGGTATTTTAGATTGATGTTGATATCTTGATGATATGGGTGGAGGATCGACCTCTTCTCAATGTTTCACTCATACAAGAAGCCATATTCAGTGTCAAATAATTTACATGGCTGCCTTTTTTGAGAAATGGAAGTTACTTCTCCTTACTAGTAAAAGGATTTGTTTGAGTCCCCTTTCTCTCTGGTTAGTGTAGGAGTAGGAGTAGACTTTGCTTTCAACAGAAGAATTTCTTGTGCACACTCTACATGCTCCACTTGTATCATATATGATCTTCCATTTTGTGTATATCATGTTGTGTTGTTTAGAAGGAAGGTTCTATCACTATGTAGTTTAGTGTGCCTACACCATTTCTAGAATAGGTTAAAGCCCCAGTTCGGTGAAGGGCAAGTAGTTGGGCTCACGCTTGTAGGGGAATATCAATATGGGCTATCACTTATGACTCCATGACCAATGGATGCTTCAAGGAAACTGATCATTTCACCTAGTAGGTAGGTGATCCCCATGAGTCACCAAATTATTGACCAAAATAAGATCACACTTATTTTTGGTCAACTAACACCATTTTCCCCTTTTGGTGCTTCAATCTAAATTTTTATATATTTTAAGCACTTAAGGTCCCCTGAAAGAATTTCCATCAGATAGGAAATTTCTTCCCCTTTCTAGAGATATAAAGAAGTCCTTCTAACTCCTAATATTTTGCAAATGGTGGGCTAGTGGGCCTTGGAAGGATTTTTTCCCAAAAGCTACTTCGCTGGGCATGGGGAAGATTTTTTGCCAATGGGAAAATTACGGACCGGTGGGGTAGTAGGAGATATCTTGACATTTTTGAACTTTTTGCAATGGGGCCCGAAAAGGATTTCTTTTGCTAAGTGGAAAATGAGGGCCGATGAGCCCGGCGATGATTTATTTTGCCAAAAGTAGGTCTGCGAGGCCGTGGAGGAAATTTTTCCCAAGTGTAAATTCGGGCCGATGGAAGTTTTTCACAAAATGGCATAGTTTTCAATTGTAAGCCCGTGAGCCCATGAAGTATTTTTTACCAAATGTAAAGTCACAGACCCACGGGCGTCACGTGCCTCATCGGCACAATTTGAAGTGACACCAAGTGACAATTCTAAATGAGAATGAGGCTTCCATGTGTCCCAACTCTCGAAAAGGGATGGATTTGACACTTAAAAATTCAAAATGGGGTAGAGCCAGAGGAAGGTGCCACATGTCTACTCAGCAAAACTTCAAAGATCAACTCCAAAGGTGGTTCCCCAAACAAACGCAGGCTCAACACATGGTCAGGGTCAAAACGGGGACAAAGAGGGCCTAATTAGACTAAGTATAAGAGTTTTGATGGAATCCCCCACGTTTCTCAACAACACAACTTCAAAGGAAGGATCAAGTGTGGAGACTAAAACAAGTGCTAAGCCTCCACGTGTCTGAGGTCCGAAAAAGGGACAAAGCTGGCCGTTTAATCGAGTAAGTATAAGAAGGTCGGCGGAAGCCTCCACATGCCTCTTTGGCACAACTTCAAAGCTAAAATATGGAGGCAGATCCTAAATGAGCATGAAGCCTCCATGTGTTAGATCAGCATAAATTCAAGGGGTGGCAGCCCAAAGCATAGACTCTCCACGTGTCTTGGGCCCAACAGCAGTAAAATTGATCGAGGCCCATATTGGATAAGTATAGAAGAATTGAGGGATGGCACCACATGTCGCATCAGTGCAAATTCAAAGGCATGACCCAAAGAAGAGACTCAAAAAGTGCTGACCCTCTACATGTCAAGATTCCGAAAAGGTAGAAGCGGTCATTGAAAATTCTAAACGGAGGCAAGCCAATGGAAGGAGCCACGTGTGAGCACAGTGCCACTTAGAAAGGAAGAATAAAGAGTAGTTCTCAAATGTGGGCTGAGCCTCCACATGTCTAGGGTCAGACATATGGCCCTACCAAACAAAAGGGACTTAGCTAAAACACACAGAAATGGGGCAGAGCCATGGAAGGTGCAACATGCCTCATCGGTGCAATTTCAAATGTATAGCACAAAAGGTAGTCACTAAATGAGTGCTAACCTGCCACGTGGTAAGAGTTTGAAAAGCTAAGGTCCACCATTGAAAAGTCCAAAATCATGGGGAGGCCTCCACGTGTCTTATCCATGTAACTTCAAAAGAAAAATGTAGGGGTAGTTTCCAAATGAGCGTAAAGCCTCCACGTGTCTTGGGTCATCTGCATTGTCTTCACCAACATGATGGACTTAAGAAGAAAATAGAGGAAATAGAGGAGTCCACGAAAGTCTCCACGTGTCATTGCGGCACAACTTTAAGAGTGAAAGGAAGGGGTGAATCTTCAGGATGCACTAGGCTACCACATGGTTCTTACACCAATGGACTCTTTTAAATATTGTGAGCTCGCGACCCTGATCTTTAGATAGCCATATCTTTTGAATGGAAACTCAGATTTGGGCAAGGGGGGACATTTTGGAAAGCTCTCAGCACCGACTTCTCACCTGCCACCATTATTTTTCGGCCCGCCATTTTGAGGCTGTCAAGTATCCCACCTACCACCATGATGAAGAATGGGCCTCTTTCTTTCCTAGTAAGGGACAAAGATTGGGCATGGGTGTTGCAGCGAGACTCTTCATTGTGGTAGGTGGATTCAATGCTCTTCCAGGGGTGGTTGGAGTAGAGTTTGAATTTTCCCTCTCTCTTTCTCCATCATTCTTCTATATATTGTAAAGAAGGGAAATTTTATAAAAGGTTGGTCATCTTTCCTATCCTTCCCCCCTCTCTCTTTCTTCCTTAGGGTAGAATGTGGAGTCTGAGCCTCCTCTCTTGGCTCTATAATGGCATTTCCTTTCTACTCTTGATGTCCCATTGTGTGACTTATGGAGAAATAAAATATGTTTTGTGATGTATTTTGTCCATCCTTTTCTTATTTTATTGTCTCTTCTTGCCTCTCATCATTGTAGGGTATATTGTGCATACTCTAATGTCTATTGCAAGTTTTGGGAGCTGTGTTTAATGGGTTTTGAAGTGGTGTTCCATGTGAACTTCATCTCTGGTCTGTGGTGCATCTTGTCCACCCTCTCCTTTGCTCACCTCTCTCCACTTCAGGTGAAGTTAGATTTGTGATCAACCACTTCCTTTTCTAGTGTATCACCACTTAGTGTAGGCCCTATGTTTATGCATTTCTCTCTCTCCCTATCTCCTTGGAAGGTTAGATTAGGATTAGATTAGTTTTTCCTGCACTAGAGTAGCTTGTGGCAGGTAGTTTAGGAAGAAGGAACCAACCTTCTCTTGAGGTCCATCTGAAGTCCACTGCAAGTCCCACAACTTGAGAGATGGTCCCATGTTGTGTAGTCACACCGAATGCCCCACTCAGATACGAGGCCATTTGGGGGTGTTGTGATTTTGTAACAATAGTGTGTTTTCCCATCGGAAGATAAAATTTGAAAGTGGTTTCTTAGCCTCTGGGCCTAGATTGAACATTTTTCCAACTATCAGGGAAACGTAAAAAGAAAGTTGTAGGAACATCCATGGGCTACCAAACCACCGTGGAAAATTTTTGACACTTGTGAATGATTTTTTGGGACTCTATCTTCTTGATTTTGGAAAATAATGTTTCTCTTTGTTTCTATCTCTTTCTCTCTCCTTGGTTAATAAATGATGTGAAATGAAATGAAATTAATGTGTCTCTAAACCTTCTCTTTCAAATGCAAATTATAATTATTATTATATGTAAATGGGAAACTAAAAACATTAATTATGCTAGATCTAGGTGGATGCCCTGCCAACAATTTATCACCAATTTCATGCTCACATATTCTTGCATGATGTAAGTAAGATGGTGAAACAACATGGGTGTGATTCATTGTATATTATTAGAATCTATATATGTTATAATAAATAAAACTTTGGAAATTATATATATTGTGTATAATTATATTGTGATTCAAGTTATATATTATGTATTTTTATATATTGTAGTTATATATTGTGTAGAATTTATATATGTTACAATAAATTGAAATTTTGTAATTATATTGTGATTCAAGTTATATATTGTGTATTTTTATGTTACAATAAATTCATTTATTGAATTTTAGAAATATGAATGAGATGTAAGTTTTAGGGGTGCTTTGGGAAATGTGCATGAAATTAAAGTTGTCTTTTTTATTCATATTTACATATTGGAAAAAGAGGGTTGGATATATATGTGAAATGAAACTATAGAGGAAATTACAAAATTTGTGAAGTATGAAAAGTTTTATAATTGAATTTCTATAATATTTTAGATGTCAGGGTTTAAGGGGATGTTCATCCACACATGAGTGTTATTTTGAACCTCAAATTTTGTATTGTAAAATTTGGATATGTATGTTAAATGAATTTGAATTTAAAATATTGTAGTGCATTTCTAGTGTTCAATAGATGATTAATTAATTAGTGTGTTGTATTCTTACCTTGTAAATGTAATAAAGAGATCTAAATGAAACACTCAACCCTAGTATAAGACTCGTGTATAACTACCTTTCCTACGTGAATCCTTTTAGTGTGGAAAACTAAAACCTTAGGATAAACTTCAATCGCTACACTCGATGTCACCTTATGGATTAAGTAAATAAGATCCCTAGTTTGAATTATCATCATAGTCGGTATGTTTAGTGACATCATCATAAACCCAATGGTTAGGAGTGACATGGTAACTATTTTTGGTGTAAGCAGGGTAAACACTTCCTTAGGATCTGAGTTTTCTGCCTTGTCTTTACAAAGTTAGATCTAGAATCAACTTCATGATCAAAATGAATTCCTATGGGATCTAGATGTCACAATGGAGCTAGTGAAATAGTTGTGCTATGACTTAAACTCTTGTTAATGACCTCTTTAGTTCCTCATAGCTAAATGTGTTACCTTGGCTAGTGATAATTTACCACCTTAGTCTTTTACGGAGGCTTTATAGGGTAAATATGTTTTCTCACCTTAATCTGATCTATAATTGGGTGTATATCCCTGAGAGCATATTGGAATTAAACTAAACATCAGTTAATTAGGATCTTAACTTGTGCAGAGAAAATTGTAAGTAATTCCTTGCAAATAAAATTCATTTGAAAGATGTTGACTTAAGAGAAACTAGAAAACTAAAAACTTGGACCTGTAATCCCTTGTTATGCCCTTTTATGACATTAATAATTAAAGGAATTTCAAATGCAAAACTGAGATATGCGGGAACTTAGGATTTTATCTTGAAAACAAAAAACTTGTGGTTCATGTGTAATTATGATTCTTCCAATCATGTACTTCTTCAAGATGTTAAACAAGTACCATTGTAACTCTTTTTGTTATAAAGTTACGCCAATAAGAGACCTAAGAAACAATGTAAATGAGATGAAAAAAAGAGTATATGTGATAATGGTTTAGGAAAAAAAATTTCACTTGAAGTCCTTATGGTTTATTTAAGCATTGACTTTTGTAATAATGGATACAAATTGTTCCTTGTGGGACTAGGCATTTCAGCCAATATAGAGTCCACTAAAAAAAAACTATGACATGTAAATGTTAAATTGACTCAAACTAAATTTGGAACTAAAACAACCATAGCATGAGAAACAAACCTTTAACATAAGAATGAGTTATTGGGAGACACATAGTTTCTTAAAATTGACTTTAATTAAGAAATGATATATGGATAGTTATTGGGATTTGATAAAGGAATCAATCGTGCATCCTCCTTTTTAAAGAATTTTTCCTGTAAAGAAAAGTAATCAAAGATTGTAAATTAGGAAATTGTAAACCTTATGTTTTTAATTATCTACAAAAATATAAGATCATACAATGAAAACCTAAATGTAATGAAGATGTAAACCATAAAAAGGCCATGTCGTGGAGTATGCCTACCCGGTGTTTCTTACTGTAATTGGGTCAAATGTCTTGGTTTATGTCATTTGAGTTTAAAATTCATGAATACACTATGTTATCCTATTTTATGAGTGGGTTCATGTTTATGTAAGTGTCTTATGCGTTGTTGAGTTTCTCTACTTAGATCCCTTGTGGTGTTGTGTAGTGAGCAATGTAAGTAAAAATAAAATAAAAATTATTCCTGTATTTTTATTGTTGTATTTGTGTGTGTAAAATGTGGGGTTACATTTGGTATCAGATTGAGGTTCATGCTCTCAAACCTTTGGTAAAGATTGGAGTTGTGATGGTTTTGTATGGTGGTGGTGGAGATTGGAAGAGTAATGTGATATATGTTGTTATGTGAACAACGTTGTAATTGTGATATTACGAACACACATGTTGTGCATGTCACTTAGTGCATATTTGTTATCATGTTGATGTGCTTATGATGAGAGTATTCACTCTCCTTTTCGTGCACTCTATGAAGAGTTCACGTGTGATGTACCTCCTTGTTGTGTGTGAAAAGAATGTTATTGTGGATTGTAAATTGTTAGAGGATTTTGGCATTATGTGATATGAAGGTGTATTGATGTATTGCATGAAAAAATTGGTGTAAGGTGAATTTGATTCTATCGTGATGTTGTCATCATGTGTGTCACCATGTTGTAATTGTAATTGACTATATGTTGTAATGTTAGACATTTTTTTCCTCATACGTATAACTCTATATAATTCACGTAATATGTGATGGTTCATATCATGGATTATGGGCATATGGTGAACATATGATCCCTATTGTACAATGATTGCACTTTGGGTGAAGTATTTGGTAATGTGATGTATCATAACCCATGAAAGTAATGATTGTGTTATACCCCATATATATACCGTGCGTAAGATGTAATGGTTGATATGTGTGAATCACCATTGTGTTAGTGATGTAGTTATGTGTTATGTTGTGGACCCTACACTAACTGTCCCTAAGGGGAAATTGGTAAAAGTATATGTTTGGAGTGAGGAATTTGTACCATTTCCCAGTCACTCGAGCCAAGTATAAGATATGAAGTGGAGTCTTACATAGGCTGAAAACCCACTTTCATTTGTTTGGTATGTTTAGCACTTGCTCAACGGGTGTCATGCATATTGCGTTTCATGGACACCTTAGGCTCAATTCATGGCAACTTGTAATCCTTTTTCTCTCCTTATATGGTTATCGTATGGATTCAACCTAAGTGTAGTTACAACTATGTTGAGCCTTGTGAAGTGGTGGAGGGATGATTCAGATAGATATGATGATAGTTGTATTATTTTATATGTTATTTACGAGCTATGGCTCAATGTCCAAGTGCCAGCAACTCGTTGAGTACCCCTTTGGTGGCCATATAAGGCCACATAATTATCATAATGTGTTATTCCTATATACATATTTTATTCGTAAATTGAACATTTTCTCTTTTCGTGCAAGAACCAATCATTTTCTTGATTGAAGTGTTCCTATATTTTGAGCATTTTAATTGGTTGTGGCACTAACATGCAGATTTTTACACTAACTATAGCTATTTGGCTGTTTTCCTGAAGTAGATTTAAATTTTGTTTTAATGATTAAAGGTTTTATAGCCTAGCCCAAGGCTTGGGATATTTTCCACATGGCATTTGAAATGGATTGTTATGTTGGTTCTAATGTTGTAATGTCTTGGAATAGGGTCATGGGGTTCACCATGGAGTGGTAGAACCTATGGACCCGCTTCATTATATAGGGGTATGCCCCAAGGAGTTATAAATAATTAGTGGGTTGTTGAACCACAAATTATTTTGTCACTTGGGATAGAGGTATCTAGACTTTATGCTCCTAGGGCCTTAGGGTGACCGGTCTCTTTTGGCAAGTGAAAAGGAAAATTTATCTTTATTTTATTTTCTCAAAGGAGGCATAAGATACTTGAGGGAGTCATTAGAGATTTGTGGGGGTGTGAATGACATTTTAGGAGGCATATGTAGTTGTTTTGTGATGCTTTGAGAGGTATAGGGAGTTATTTTGTGATGATTTTGAGGTATATGGAGTTATTTTTTGGTGCTTTGAGTGGTCTATGTAGTTTTTTTGTGATGTTTAAGGAGGTATATGGAGTTTTTGTGTGATTGTTTTTGAGGTATATATAGTTGTTTGTGATGCTTTGGGAGGTATCTAGAGTTGTTTTGTGATGCCTTGGGAGGTATATAGAGTTGTTTTGTGATGTTTTAGGAGGTGTATGGAGTTGGTGTTATGATTTATGTATACTCTTGTGAGTATGGTTTAAGTCTTGTGATATTGTTCCCATCTTGACACTATGTAGATATAATTATGGATTTGATTTGTGTAAAAAATTTGTATGCGTACCTATTGGGAATTCCATGTGTTATAATATGTCTATGTTATGATTACATTTACGCTAGAGACATGTATATGCAAAGTAATATGTGTGTGGCTTGTGTATGATATTCCCATGTTTCAGTTGAGTACTTGTGTATGTTGGATTTATGCCTATGTCAAGAATGTTGGAAATTCTTTGTTATGTGGACTACTTGTTTGTCTTTCCATGGTGGAATTAAGGCCCTGTGATGTGATACAACCATGAACATATGTAGCAATATATCTCATGGGTTGTTTGTGTTGTGTTTATTCCTAGTGTGGTATTGTGATCTACATTTCTATTTTGCACCCATAAAAATAAATAAACTGAAACCATAAAACAATGAAATATAAAGAGATTGAGATTAGGAAGTATTGTAAAGGAAAATATTAACTAAGTAATAAGGTAAAATAGAACTACCAATCTTCACAGAACATTAAGGGTTTATGAAATTGTTAAAATTTATTGACTTCCCTATGCTCGTGTTATGACAAAAGAGATATTATCCCTAGACAGAACTTGGCGTCATTATATTTCTTCATTGCTTATCAATTTTTCTACCCTTTGCATTATGTCACATCGACGATGATGTTATTGTAAGGGAAGGGAAATGTAGTACCCTGCTCAAAATAATAATAAAAATAATGAAGGTGTGTGGAAAATTTTGTGGGGCTACTTTTGTCAAAAAACTACAAATAAAAGGGGGATGTGAAAAAATGACGGTGGAGTGGAGAAGGAGGTAGGTGAGTAGGAGGAAGAAGGGTAGTGGGGAAGACATGCTAGGTTGCATAGTGTTGGAACTATGGACACCTCCACAAAGCACTTACATCATCCTACAAACCTATCAATGCACGCCTCCAACTTGAGCAAGTTAATTTTTCTTGCATACTCCCTGCCTATGCTAAAATAAGAATCTTTGGAGCAGGTATGGGTATCAAACAAAGCATATAAGATAAAGGATTTTTTTAAATGTTACAATTACAAATACTCTGGTAGACGTGTATGTAATGTGGAACCTTCAGAGGGAAAGCAAATTGTTTGACATAATTTGTTTTTAAAAACCGTGTTTTTCTAAAACATTGACTAAACGATATACATGAAATGGGTTTGATGAAAAGGCTAAGAAATTTTAAAGAAAATACAACTTGTAGGTGTAAATCCAAATTTATCACAATTTTCTTACATCCTCCTAACCTATGTCAAAATGGGATATTTTTGTTTGTCCTTTACTCATTTTTTAGAGATTTATCGAAAGCGTTGAATATAAAGTAGAACCTTGAGATCAAGTTTTTGCATAAGAGAATAGGTCCGGTTTGTAACCTACCCACCAGGTTTTGAGCCAAGAGTAAAAGTTTTGTTGGTGCTCAATTTAATCTCACCGTGTTTGTTCAAAATTTATCATTCCTTGAAATATTCTCTATCTCCCTATATGGATGCGTGAAAGCTTTCTCCTTCATTTGGTTTCCATTTTTATTCCTTTCGTTGGGTCGTGGATCACATTGATTCTAGGTTTTATTTACGGTCTTCTCTCCACACAAAAAAATTTGTTTGGGCATCTTCCACGAATGTGTCTCCTTTGTAAATCTTGTCCCAACATCTATGGATATGTGGTCCTTTCTTATTGGACGTGGCCCGACGGGTCTTTTTGGTGAAACTTGTCACTTTTCTTAATTTTGCAAAAATACGAAATTGGTCTTACATACTGATAGTATATTATTGGCTATTCAACAATATGAAGTGATAGGGAAAATTTCTTACTTTGACCCCTAAGAAGGAAACATCGTGGTTCGAAATGTTAAAGGTGGAGAGGTGGGTCACCGAAGCATTTTGAAGATTTTTTCCTTTTTGTGAGAAGGAGAAAAGTTATAAAATGATCCGCAACTCTACGGGGGACAAATTAATGTCACATGTTTGAGTTAGCATTGAAAATTCAAAGTGGGGAGGTGGGTCGCTGGAGCATTTTTCAGATTTTTTCCTTTTGGTGAAAAGGAGAAAAGTTATGAAATGATCCGCAACTCCGTTGGGGCCCACATAAAAATTTAGAAGTGGAGAAGCGGGTCGTCGAGGCATTTGGAGATTCTCAGGCCCACTTCAACTCAAATATTTTCCACGTGGAGGGCATGTGCTCATTTAAGGATTTACCTCTTAGTTTCACCTTTGGAGTTACGCAAGGGAGACACATGGATGCTTAGTTAGATCTTCCCATACTTATAATTTTCAAGCACCCGATGTAACTTTGTTAGGCCTAGGCAATGTGGAGGGCCCACACTTGTTTGGGGACATACCCTTGAATTTTAATTTTGAAAGAGCACCAAGGAGACATGTGGAGGTTTCGCTAGATCTTCCCATACTTAGAATTTTTCAAGTGTCCGGTGTAACTTTGTTGGACCCTAGACACATGGAAGGCCCACGCTTGTTTGGGAGTCCTTATTTTGAGCTTCATACCAAAAAAGTGCTGAAGAGACACATGGAAGATTCGCTGGCCCTGCCCAAACTTAGAATTTTCAACGGTGAGAAATATTTCTCAGACCCTAGGCATGTACGACCTTCCACTCATCCTTAAACTCTTTCAACAACTTTTTTGGGATGAGATACATGGAGAGCCCACCCTTGTTTGGGGTCTCCACTTTTGGTGACCATATCAAAAGTGTGCCAAAGAGATATGTGGAGGCTTGTGCTAGCTCCTATTTTTACTGAGACTTTTTCAAAGGATGAGGAAACTTCCTTATGCCCATGGCACATGGAGATCCTATGCACATCTGAGGTCCTACCTCTATACTTCATCTTTGAAGTTGCACCAAATAGACACGTGGAAGCTTCTGCTAGAAGTTCCCATACTCGACTTTTCAACAACCAATGCAACTCTCTAGGGTTTTGAATATGTGGAGGGCCCATGCTCATTTAGGAACCTACCTCTGGACTTCACCTTTATAGTTGAGCCAAGGAAACACATGAGGGTTTTCGTTGGCTCCTCTTGCACTTGGCCTACTCAAACTCATAGTATAGGTATGTGGTATAATCCATGCAAGGAAACTCATTTCTAAGAGGCACGAATGCAAGTATCCATGCGAGGGAACTCATTTCTCAAGGTGTATTCTCGAGGGTGAAAAGGATTTCTTGTCATATCTAGCCATATGGATCAACCTACAAATTATTAAAAAAGGGATTTCTTGCACGATAGAATAAAATAATGGTTAGAAGGACTGTAAAAAAGTTATGGTATGGAGTCCTAGTCATAATTGAGGGTCTGAGAAATGTGATCAGTTCATGATTTTTCCACGTGGCATCTTTTGGGTGTAAATTTTTTAAACATCACTTTATGGAACAAAATTTTAAAAAAAAGGATTCGTCAAATATTCTTAATTTAGGGGGGGGAGGAAATTTGGGATGAGTGAGTAATTGAAATTGTATAAATATAATGACAATACTCTTGCAAAAGGTCGGAGGTCAACTTTTCGAGAGATTTTGAGAGAAACATTTTTTCTCGAGAGGCCATCTCGAGATACCATTTCATTTTCCCGTGTCTTTGGGTTCAATTGTGTCAAGGTGGTTGCAAGTGTACAACCATTGACAGGCTCTGAGATTGTTTAAGAAAGTTTCCCCTGCTGATGAATCTGAAAAACCTTGAATGACTGTGTGTTGATCATGTGCATTATTGTGCCTTCTTTTCTTTTAGAATGTTTTCAATTAGTTTTTCTTGTTCCTATTGCAATCTTATGTTAAAATATCTTTGAGTCATACAAAATCTCATCTGTGTGTTAGTATTCTTGCACTTGCAAATTAATTATGAGAAGATTCGTCATCTCACAATGAAATAAACAATTGAAAATCACTTTTCTCTCACTATGTTTAGAAGTATTGTTTGTAAGCCTATGAGTGTATCTTAGGCATGACAAACCATGGATTTCTAGCATTTAATTGAGTCTTTAGCATGATCCTTTGTGTTGAATTCTCGAAGTTCTGTGTGAAACCGTGCATCTCTGGGCCTCCATTGATGCACACATTCTAGTTGAAGGAATATCTTGGTTATTTTGAACCATTCTATCTGTGAGTTTCCCAATATTTGTAAAGGCTCTCAAAGATCTAGTATAATCTGCTCTATCTTTCTTAACTTCCCACCAATAAATTTCTCAAACGATGAATCCTACACAAACTACCCCTATTTGTACTATGTATCCACAAATGAAAAAATTACATTACCAAAGTATGTAGGGACAATCAGATTCATTTATTGTTTTTAGTAACCCGAACCTTTGTCTACGAAACATATCCACTATCTAGTGTGACAACTCATGAGAGTTAAATTATGTTGTATTGATCATATTTCCTCAAGGTTCTCATTAACATTGTGGAGAGAAGGGTCTCTTGATGTCCTTCACTAACATGGGTTACATAATAGGTCCTCTCACTCTTGTTGAGGCACATCCTAAAGTAGTGGGCGTAGATCAAACCCTCAGTGAGGTGTTTTCAACTTCTCTAATGCCCAAGTGACAAAGAGCTAGATGAATCTCATTCTTAGCTACAAAATGACTCATATCATGGTCCATCTATCTTTAAGCATCCTACTAGTTTCATGATGCTGCTCACCCTGCAGGAGAATCAATTTGGATTCCAACACATTTTTAGCATCGTTCTTGGGAATATTTTTACAAATGCATACACATACCAACCCTAGTAATGTTTCTTGCATGATTCAAGTACAAATACATTGTTTAAATGTCATCATTTACATAGATCTCAGTAAGAATTATGAAATATTACATGTGTATTGTGTAATATTTCTAATTTCTAGTGGTTATTACACTAAATTTGCATCAATAGTGATAAATTTGGGTAAAGGAAGGTTAGATCTGTTAAGATTTGCATAAATTAAGCATTGATAGACACTTGGTAAGTTAATTATAGTGCATCTGCACAACTAAGGTGAAAATCCTTAGTGGAAAATCTGTGTTGAATTGAAATTTTAATGATTACAAGTGCCTTAACTTGTGTCAAGTGAGATCTGTCATTAATTTGTGCAAAGATGGAAGGAAGAAGATATATCTTCACTAGGGACCCTACTAGAAAGTTATTTCCAAAACTGGGAAAAGCAAATTCAGAAGGAAAACAAGTCTGGAAAGTTGTTGGAGATCAAGAATAAAAAAAGGAGATATCAGTCCTGAAGGGTGATCAATCTGTGGCTGAATATTACCATACGTCTTCAAGTGATTTTGAACCAGGTAATCTTTATATAAATTTGAGTTCTCCAACTAGAGAGGGGCCATCATTTGTATTTGAAAAGTGTGTTTCTCAATTTTCCCCTATTTCTTCCAAGGTTGATAGGGTTTTCCAAGAAGTTGAGTCATTAGAGAATATCTATTTTAAAAATCTATATTCCTGTGCTCCAAAGACCCCTCATTCCCTATCATTTTGTTTCTCCTATAAATTCACCCCCTCAAGGAAATATGGCCTAACCTACACCTAGACCTCCATTTGTTGTCAACACTTTTGTGCCTATAGATTTCAGAGGTATGGATGGATATCCTAATATAGTGCCACAAGATGTTAGAAATAGGTTGCCAAAATTTCAAGGGAATAATGCCATCACTTGTGACTAGCATTTAAAACTCTTTTTCAACATGATGGAAGAATTTGAAATTGAGTTTGAAGACGTGTATGTAAAAATGTTTATTCATACTCTTGAGGAGAATGCACATGAATGGTACAAGGATTTACCAGATAATTCAATAGATTCATGGAATGAGATGAAAAATGTCTTTAGATTACAATATGGGGACAATATAGACCCCAAGTTCCTTTTATCTGAGTTTGAAAATCTAAAGAAAAATCTAATTGAGTTTGTCCATGACTTCAATACTAGGTTCAATAAGACCTTGAATATGCTACCTGTAATCCTAAGGCCAAGTGATGTGTCCTATTTGATAAAATATTCTGACACTTTTGATAAAAATTTTGCTTATTACTCGAGAGATAAGAACCTGGGAACATTGAGGCAAGATTTCACCATGGCCTTACAAATAGAAAATAACATTAAAGCAGGTTGAAATCCTCCTAAGAGAGAGATTGTGAAGTTGATCAATCCTAAAAAGGCTCAGTCAAGAAAGGTTATGGATCTGGAAGGGGTTGTAAAAATTTGGTGGAGCATTTAAAGAGATATCCTATAAACCGACCGAGTTTGAATAAGGGATAGGAAAAAGTTCCCAGGGTCAGCACAAGCCACATAGTCAGGAGAGATCTGGAAATCATCCCATACATGATCATAAATCAAATGACGGAGGAAAGGGTTCATTGGATCAGGAAATAAAAAGCCTCAACCTAGGGAGAATGGATTGGTTCCTGATCCTTTGACTATCATGGTTGCTACTGTGGAGGAGGCCAATGTTATCGAATGGTTTGATAGATGTTTCTTACAACACTCCCCATGTGATGTAGATCAAGAGGTTAAGGAAGTAGATGATGATGAGATGGATGATGATGTGTGCATGATGGAACACCCTACAAACTCATAGAAGGGGGCAACCTCAACTGAATATATAAGTGCCAAAATTGTTGAATAATTTTGGAATTGTGTTCACCGTGTATTAACTCTTCATCCTATTAATACTTTTGAAATTGATATGGTGCGATCATTTGATCTACCCAATAATGATTTTGAATTCTTAAGGGATTTGATGATTAAAAATTATGATGAAGGGATCCCTTCCGAAGAGAACAAGAAAATGTTGATGAATGTAGTAGTTGCTCAGGAGAAAGAATATAACACCAGAAGTAAGGTTGTTAAAGGGGTAGGGCCACAAACCAAGTGAAAAGGTCAAGTTCTTACCAATCTCCTGAAGGAAACCCCTAAGAAATATACATCTGGAAAAGAACTAATTACCCCAAATAAAACTTGCTCTTTCCCATACCCAAATTTTTAAGATTCCCATATTATCGAGATAAAGTTGTGAATCTCCTTCGAACACTACCATACCCAAATATATTCCTTGTGACATAGCCCAAATCTTGAGTCATATCTAGGTTATTGTTCCCATTTTTCAAGTACTTAGAATCCCTGAGCATATGAAAAGGGCATTCGAATATTTGGGATTCCTATTATTGCAGAATCAAAAATACCATAGGTATTGGAGGAACTGGGAGAATCAACCGAGGTGTATTTGGGAAATTCTTTGGTTTAATCTCAACTTAATGTGGATCCATTTTTTACAACTTTGATTATTAAAGATAGGATGGTACATAACTAAATGTTTGATTCAGGATCCTCATGTAATGTAATGCCTCTTGAGGTCATGAATGAGTTAAATATCAAGTAAACTACAACTTATGGGAAATAAAATTCTATGGATTCAAGAGAAGTGCAATTAGTTGGGTATGTCAAGGGATTAGTAGTGTCATTGGTATATTTTAGTCAAAAATCACAACACCCCCAAATGAGTTCTATGGGTCTACTTTTCTAGGAGAGTCATTTGGTTTTATTGCATAACATTGAACTTTTACTAAGGCGTGGGACCTTGTAAAAATTGAAAATATCTCTAGATTAAAAGGTTGGTTCCTTATTCTTTTTTTTTTTTAGGTGCATATGTTAGGATTTGCAGAGGATCTATTTCTATACCTAATCTAAAACTTGCCAAGGAGACAAGGATAAAAGAATACAGGAAATAAGAAATAACTAAACTACCAGGTGATGCACCAAAGGAATGATGGACACTTAGTTTTCCTTTGACACAAATCGATAAAAATGCAAACAATAAACAAGCACGAGATAGCAGATCTGTAATTAGAGATCAAATGGAATCAAAATAAATAATAAAGGATCCAATATCGATCACGGATGTATTTTATTTATCTATAGATTAATACGATTCATTACAAGCGATCAAAAGGTAGAAATGTAATAAAATTTTAATGGAAGGCCTAAACCCCACAAATCCTTTTACTAGAAGGAGAAGGGAGCCTGCAAAACAAGGAATGTCTAACCCTTTACAATAAATGTTGTCCCTATGTTTATAGATTCAATCGGAAAGAAGAAAGAGAGAGAGATAAGCAGGAAAACATAGGTTGAAAATCAACCACATTGTTAATGCTTTCGCTAAAATCTACCCCGAAATCCATATTTTTGCATCAATCCTTAATTAGAACCTTGAAGGAAGAGGAAATTGTGGAAATAGATCAAATTGATCCTACATTCAAGGCTTGAAGACGTTTCATCATTTTCCTCTCACCTAACCTCCTCAAAATTAAAGTTTCAGACTCCCATGGCATAGACGACATCGAGATCTTTCCAATGGTGTCATATTTGCAATATTTCGAGCCCAGGTCGAAAGATATGCCCCTTTGAAGTTTGCATCGATTTTGTACACATGGGTGGGAAAATAAGTTGAAAAATGGGTCCCCCTTTTGGTTTGGGACACGTGGAAGACAGATTCGAATAAAAATTGTGTTCGCGGGTCCATAACCAATATTTTTCCTTTTTGCATAAAAAAGCAAATCTTAAAAACTCTCGCAACCCCGAAGCTTTTCATGGACACGTGGCTTATTTTAGTTGGCTCAAAAATGTGCTTCCATTTTTACCTTTATGCCTTTTTCGTTAAAAGGAAAATTTTTACCTTTTTCCCGATGCCCTGCATTGGCTTTGACTCAAGTCTAAATGCTGAAAATTTCCTTGGACGGAGTTGCGGGCCATTTTGTGACTTTTACTCCCTTTTGAGGTATCAAGGGGCAAAAATCAACTTTTTCCTTGATCGCCCACTTTCCCGTTGGACACGCATCTATTTAGCGATCTATCGAGGACCTTTTCTCCATTTTACCCTTGAAACAATGCCCTTAAGACACTTGGCGGCTTTCGCCAACCCACTTGTATTGACTATTCAACTAGCCCTACCCCTTTTAGTTACCCTGGAGGAGCATTGAGTTGACACTTGTCGATTTTTGTTGCTCTGTGGACTTTTGAATGGTTCTTCTCATTTTTAGGCTTTGGGCTACATTGCAAGCTTGCACTCATTTGGGTCTCCTCCCTGGGACCTGTTATCACCAAATCATAGCACCCCTAGAGATATACTTGAACTCACTATGTGATTGGATAACATGGGTATTATCTCCAAGTTGTGGGACTTGCTACTTGAGATAGACCTCCAGAGAAAGTGGTTCTTGCTCCTAAACTACCACAATCTATCTACTCTAATGCAGGATAAGATAAGATAACTGTTCTAATCTAAATTTCCAAGGGACCAGGGAAAGAGAATGCATCAAATGAAAGCCTACACTAAAGCGGTGACACACCAAAAAGGATGGTGTGAGAGTAATCTCCAAATGTGTGAAATACAGAGGCAAAGTGCACACTAGAAGAGGTGATGACAATTCTCCATAATCTAGCAAAATGCATTCACAACAATATTTCAAGCATACACAATGATAATAGATCCTGCAAGAACACAATAATAGACACAATATTCTTGTAGAAATATTAAAGGGGCAAGAAGAATGCAAGAAAACACATCGGGAAGATACATCCACAGATCGATATTTTATTGCTTCATGATATGCACAGTTCAGTCTATTACAAGATAAGGGCCTAGATCAGCATGCAAGGAGTCCACTACAAGGGCCTGTAACACACTGGCTTCACAAAGAAATTTTGGTAGAGCTTTTCTACCAAAAAACTCTCATTTTACAATGAGCCCAACACTCCAATTTATAGAAAAATGAGAAGGAAAAGAGAAAGGAAAATGGAAATCCTGAAATCTATCCTTCAACCACCTATAAGAGGCATTAAATTGAGTGAAATGATTATATATTACTTGCAAAATGCTCCCCATACTGTCCCATGTGCTGCAGCAGAGGAAGAATGATGACCATGCCTCTTAATTGCACTCCCAGCTACCAAATAAAACACTGTTTTGAACCCGGTCACGTTTTCTTAAAAAAATCAATCAATTTCTGATAAAATCCAGAATTTCTTGATTGATGTGCATTGGGCTCAGAGCCACGATTCCAACGGTACCAACTTTGTGTGATTTCGTTGAGAAATGTAAAAGTTATGGCCTTCTGAGTGCGGGCAGCTATTTTGGGTCTGGCAGGCGTTTTCTGTCATTTGATGGGAATGAGCATTAACTAACTAGAGCCGAATATATTTCTCTTATGTGGCATAGAGGACATCATTCTCATTCCAGAAAGTCCAATTTTGTGAAAATCGGAGCTCGGAGTCAAAAGTTATGGCCGTTTGAAGTTCCACGGACCAAACGTTGACTTTTCTTCTCTGCCTTGGCCTTGCCGGCAGGCGTCCCACACGTCCCTTTGTCCCAAATGTCCCAGTGCTGTGTGGGAAAAATTCTTCCAAACCACCTGAAATGGGCTTCCATGTCCCTTTTCTGCCGGTGACACGTGGCGTGATCTGATTGGCTTTCGGCTCCTTCGGCTATCCGCGTCCCGCACGTCCCTTTGTCCCTTTTCTACCAGTGCTGAAGTTCCCTGTTTCAGCTGAACCAGCCGGTTCGCGCCCTTTTGTCCCAACTGTCCCAGAGTGTCGGGACAATTTCTCCCTATTCACCCGGTTTAGCCGGTTCGCGTGCATTTCGGCCCAACTGTTCCGGGACAAAAGTTCTCATTTCGGCCGATCCGGCCGGTTCGCGTACTTCACGTACTAATTGCCCGGATGTCCCTGATCTGCTGTTTCAATGGTTATTCAATTTTCTCATTTTTTGGCCTGTTCGGATTTCCACGTCCCATGCGTCCCTTTGTTCCAAATGTCCCAAATGCTGCGCAGACCACCTGGCGGCCTTTCGGCCGGTTCGCGCCCAGATGTCCCAACTGTCCCGACTATTGCGAGGACTAGGACTTAGCCATTTTTCATGATTTTTTCTGGCCCGAGCTTGTTTTTTGCAATTTTTCACATTTTCTCAGAACTTGCTCTCTTCTTCTTGGATAGGGGAGTTAGAAAAAATCTGAGGGGACCCTAGAAACATGACTTTTGCCCGGACTCAATATAATTGCTTGGGACTAAAGAATTTGATGCATGTTATCAAATTTACCTTAAGGGGTGAATTTTGGATAACAAGACCAACTTTGGAGATGTGCCACACTGACACTTGGCATTCTCCACTTACACTTTTATACTTAGCCAAATTTGAAGCCTTTTCTATCTGCCCCTTGACTCTCTTTGACCATTTTCTACGTGGAGGGCTGGCGCAAGTTTGAGCTCCCCCTTTTGGATTCACTTTTGGAGAAGCATCGTTAGGACACATGGTCTCTTCTCGCTACCTCCTCCATACTGAGTCATTTTTGGGTTTTATCCTAAACTGTTTCAATCCCAAGGAATTCAAATCTTTGTCATTTCATCTTCTTTAAGTTTTTGGCTCCTCTGCAGTATCTCCCATTTTTTCGACCCTGTTATCCCATAGTTGAGCTTGCCAATAACGAGTCATTTTTTTTATACAGGATCCTTTACTCTTTCTTCACTTCCGCCACTTCATTTCTTAATAGTTTTTATAACCAATTTTACGATTTAAATGTGTTTTTCAAGTTCCTTTTATGCGGGGTCATTATTTGATCCAATATTTAGCTTAGGGCCAAATATGGATAACAATTTGGCAACTCATGGGGACATCTTCTGCTAGATGAAGAGATCAGTTGCCTTATCATATCTATTAGGCATGGAGTCAAGAATAATAGGCTGATACTATTTCTACCTCTAGTTCACGAGCCCGGCCGCCTGTACTCTCAAATTTCATAAGAAAATCTTGAAATGAGTATTTCGAGAGTAGAAAAAAATTTAGCCAGGACCTCATCTCCTCTCGAAAGAGTTGCACAAGAGAAACAAAACAACACTACGAATATGTACAAAATTGAAATCACACATGCTCCAAATGGAACATGCAGAGCATGTAAAGCATTTAGGAGAAAAGAAATCTATACTACAATAAGACAAATTGCAGAAGCACTTACACGGGAAAGAGAAACTAAATTGATATGTACAGGGTGAGACTTCCCTTTTAGTAGTAGTGCTTAAGATAGATCCTATTTACTGAAATATGTAACTATTTTCCCTCTAATGTAGACAATTGGAAAGCATTACTACTTTTGCATCTTGTTATCATATATGGTCCACTCCGGATGGTGTCGAACTTAGAATGTCTCCCTCGTTTTTTTCGATCTGCATCCCCTTTCAAAACTAGGTCTCCTTCTTGGAAGGTCCTTGCTTTTTCCTTCTTATCAAAGCATTTCTTGATTGAATCCGATTCTTATCCAATGGTTGTATATCTTTCTCTCTTATTTTTTCTAATTCTATCAGCTCTACATACTTGGCTTCCATTGGTCCAAATTCAAACATCTCTAGTTGCTTCACAAGATTCAATGTTGGTAACTCAAGTGATATAGGAAACACTGCTTCTTTCCCATAGACAAGCTTGAATGGGGAGCTTCTGTAGATCTCTTAGGCATTATCCTATCAAAGTGCATAAGGCCATTTTGAGCTTTGTGTGCAAGGTCCTTTGATTATCATCAAGATTTCTCCTAATGACCTTCGGTGAGTTTTTGTTTGTGGACTCATCTGGACATTACCTTGGGGGTAATAGTTTGATGAAGTACTCAAATAATTCTTATTTTTAATAGCCCATCCTGTGATCTTGGAACCTTTAAATTCTAATGCATTGTCTGATATGATGGTGGCTGGTACCCCAAACCTAGTCACTAATCCCTTCATAGAAATCAAGGATATTAAATTCATCCGATTCTTTGAGTGCCACTACCTTTGTCCACTAGGTGAAGTAATTAGTTGCCATCAAAATCCATTTGTGGCCCTGGCTTGAATTTGGATTGATGAATCCAATTAAGTACAATCCCCATTTCATGAAAGGTTGGTCTACTGAGATTGGGTGCAATGGAAGTGCTGCTAGCCTCTCTTTTCCTTTGAGAATGCACAATTCTTGCACCTTTTGATCTATGTGTGTGATCACTAAACATGATCTAGGCTAGTAATAACATGCTTTCATGATTTTGAGTGCAGTCACTCTTGGGGAAAAATGGCCTCTAGCTACTTCAATATCGAATTCTTGTAGCACCTTTTCCACCTGGTGTGTCCCAATACATCTAAGCAGAATTCCATTCATGTCTCTTTTGAACAATACACCATCAATAAGAACATATGGGATGGTCTCAGAGCTCGAAATGCCTTCTTTTTTATTTACTCATGCCATGATGACACATAACTATTTGAAGGAAGTGCACCATGTCTTGGGTCTAACAAGGAGAAAGTACATCATCTCTCCCTTCCTCTTGATCATCTTGTAAGATAAAGACAACCTCCTCACTGTTTTCTTCATCTTATAGAGTAGAAGCTAGTTGCTCACACAAGCCCCTCCCATGGACTAGCGTAGTGACCCTGATCTTAATGTCATATTCCATGACACAAGTGATCCATCCTACATGTTTCTCATTTAGGTTCTTGTTGAGAAGGAATTCTTTGACTCTTGCATGGGAGACCAATAGTTGTATTTTGTTGTTTGAAATCAAATGCTTAAACTTCTTCAGTCCCCTAGTCACCACTACGAATTACTTCTCAAATAAGGAGTACCTCACCTCCTAGTCTTCCAAACTCGACTAAAGAAAGTAATTGGTTTTTCTCGAACTTTATTTGTTCTATTGAAATAAGATTGCAGAGATAGTGTCACTGCCACTAAAGGAATACAATAATAAGTCATTGGATAAATCTAGATTTACAAGAGTTGGGGCTTGTGATATAGCTTCTTTGATAGCTTCAAAGCTTTCCTTTCCTTCAACTGTCCATCTGAATGTTAAGCTCTTCTTCAACATCATTTTTATTGGCTTATCCAGAGCAACAAAGTTTGGGACAAACCTTCGAACAGATTTAATCTTCCCAAGAAGCTTTGAAGAGCCTTCTTGTGGATTTGCAACAGTAGTGCCTTTATTGCTTCAACTCTCTCTCGGGTCAATTTCTGGACCCTCTTTAGACACAATATGGCCTAAAATCCTATCCTCATGGACCAAGAATATGAATTTTTAGGGTTCAAAGATACCCCAAATCTCCTTTATCTTTGAAACACTTTCCTCGGGTGAACAAGGTTTACTGCTACATTTTTAGAGAAGACAGTTGATGTCATCCGGGTACATCAACACTATTTTTTTTATTAGCCCTTTGAATGCCATATACATGGCTCTTTGGAAAGTAGCACCAACGTTAGACAGTCCAAATGTCATTTTTTGTATGCAAAGGTGCCCCATTTAGTGGTGACGTTAGATAATCTCTCCGACCCAAACACCACTTGCAAGATCTCGATCCATTGAAGGGAGTGTGTAGTGATCCTTAAGAAAGGCTCTGTTCAAATCTCTAAAGTCAACACACAACCTGATTTCTCCATTTTGTTTGAGTGGGACCAGATTTGTAACCCAACTTGACTATTTGATTGCAAATATGATGCTCTCCTTTATTAGCTTGTTCAACTTGCTTTTCATTAGAGGCTCAATATGTGGGTTGACTAGTCTCTACTTCTACCTAATGAGCTTAGCATCTTGATCCAATTCAATTGTGTGTTGTGCTAGCTTTGGGTTCAACCCTATTAATTCCTAATAATTCCAAGAAAACACATCAAGAAATTCTTGACAAAGTTGTATGAATTCATACCTTTCTTTCTCGGTGGCCACCTTTCTAATTTGAAGTGTTTTGACTTCTCCAACTAGGATTGACTCGAATCTTCTCCTTTGATTTGTATGTTGTTTTTCTCCATTCTAACTTGATCATTAGGATTGAAAATAGATTCTAGTGTCACTGAGCCTTTGGGAAGTTTATTTGTATGCTTGTTTGTACTAATTGATTTTCATATTGTTTTCCTAATCTGCTTTGAATATTAGCTAAGAATTCAACTTCTTCTTGCAAAAATTTAATGATCTGAGATCAATTTCAAACACCTACCATCATGTATTATTATCTAGAAAACTGAAATCTAAAGGATGAATAATACTTCATACCTTTGGGAGACACAATCATAGCTCCTCCTCCACCTTCGTGTCTACTACCTTAACCATCAAAGAATAGTTTCCATACCTCATTGTCATCTTTATGTTTGGGCTTAACTATGGTAGGGAGAGGGTGATTCTCTTCATGTATAAGGTAGACACCCATCTCAAACTCTTCCATATCCTTATAGGGGTCAAAAACATGTCTTTTTATGGCTCACTCATCTAGAGTCAAGTCTGGGATACATTCCAACTTGGTATTTGCTTCATTAGTGCTTAGGAGGTCTTCTTGATCAAAAGATGATCATTTGGCATTAATTGGGCTATGCACATAAGATTCAATATGATAGTCTGCAATGGGTTCATATCTGAGTGTGGCCTTTTCCCCATACCTTGTCCTAAAGATCATATGTGACCAATCAGCAGACAAATAGCCTCCAATTTTGGTAGTGAAGTCCCTAGATAGACACAAAGCAAAATGTGGTGGCAAATATATGATGGACACATTTTATAAGACAGTCACATTGGGGTAGGCATGTAGAGTGAGGCTCAGATCTTTGATGATTCCCACAGTGGTCACTGTTATCCCATCTAATTGGACTACTCCTCTAGAGATGACCTCATATTTGAGACCCAACTGATCAACTATTTGTTTGGGCATCACAGAACTACTAGCCCCAAAATCAATCATATAATTATGCACTAATTTGTCTCCAATGATTAATGAGATATAAAATGGAGGGGTCTCGGGTTCTTACCTTGTTGTTCTCCTTCGTTCTTATAAGGTTGACCTACATTTTCAATTACTCTCTCTTGCTGATTAGGGGGTTGATTTGAACTTGACCAATTCTGCATGGTAGTCTGTAATAGATCCCTCTTCCATAGAATGGCCAATGAATCCCATAGTTAAATGTTCACAATTTTATTCTTCATTTTCTCAATAATATTGAATGATCTATCCTTTTTCTTCCCCTTCCCGAGAAAAATTTCTTTCTTGCACATGGGTTATTACAACCGATGCCTAACCTGGATTTGGAAGGTGGCTTGGATTGGTTCTATATTTTGGGAGTTACACTAGGAACACCGGGACCTTGTGGAGTTATGGAATGTTGAGGGTCACTTGAGTTAAGTTGTTGGTACTCTCTAATACTTCTCTTTTAGACCGTTTATTGACATCCACACTTTGAGAAGGGAACTAATTCATCCCACAAAAGTCTTCATCCTACCAATTAACAAACATAGTCTCTCCTAGAGGTTCACCTTGTTCAGCTCCTTACTGTTGATCTCCTTCCTGACTAGGCTCTTGTGACACCATACTGGTTTGCACCATTAGAGCTTGATTTAGAGCACCATTAAAACACATTGATTGGTTATGTGGCTGACTGCATGGAAAACACCAATCATATTCATGTGCCATATTGTTCTGTGTAGGAACCAATGCTTTTGATGTTGAGGCTATATTCAGATCATAAGACCTGAATGGTCTAGAAGCTTGAGGTTTTCCTTGATTTTGGCTCTGATTCATGTGTTGAGATGGTGGTCTATTTCGTTGATATTGAGGTCTAACCTAGTACTGAGTCTAAGGTTGATATGGCCTAGAGCTCTGTGATTGCTATCTTTTAATGGTCACTAGCTGATTTCCCAGGTTTTTCACTTGCTTCATCACTTCCTGAAGCTCTTTATAGGTGTTAGATGATGAAGTGGAATCTTCAGCTGATCTTTGACTCCTAAGGGTGGGTATAGAAGCTAATGGAGGCGCTTGGTTAGTATCTGGGCTTCCTAACTTAGGGTATAGAGGCATAGATGGCCTATGAACTATTTTACCAGCCTAAATTAGATGTTTCTCAGCCCCTATGGAAAGGCTATAGACTATTGGCAGTGTAGTGCCTCCCATTGAATGAATCACCAGAGAAATATAACAATTTAAATCCCTAAGAAAATATAGGAAGGCACCTTCATTTGTGGGCTTTCTTTACTCGCTATTGGAATCCTATCCTAGGTCCACTTTGGAACCGAGGTTGAATTCATTGAGCTGTTCATTTAGGGCTCTCTTGATAGTTGTTAGTTTCTCCAACAAAGATAAATTGTCACCTTTCTCTCCAAATTGGTTATAAAGAGCTATGTATAGCTAATTCCAATTTTGAATAGATCTGCCTCAAGACTCCTGAACCATTGTGAAGCATTCCCTTTGAGTGAAGAGGTGAGCATCTTAACTATAATGTCCATTTCATGAATCTCATGAATTGTGCAGACATTTGCAATATCTTGGACATGATCACCCGGAGAAGTTTTATTCTCCCTAGTTAAATATGGCATACTCTTTAATGCTACAGTAGGAACTAGATTTTGTGCATTCAAGGCAAGTGGACTACTACCAGTGAAGTTAACATAAGGATTTCACTAAGCCATTTTGATCGGTTTGAGCACTCTTCTTGATTGAATGAATGGTTTCCGGGAAGAGGTGTTGATAAATCTCTACTTAGTAGGGATAGAGACCTCTGTACTCTTCTCCTTCTTTTCCCTCTATTTGGGGACAAGTCTAAATAGATGAATAGTTCCTCTTCTCTAGTTCTTGACCATGTTTGTATTATTCTCATGAACTTACTTGACCTGCTGAAATCAGTAGATTTGTTTCCTTTGGAGTCGGAAAATGTACAATTCTAAAGCTTCGTAAAAGCTAGAATTAAAGAAAGTGTGCATTAATTCCTACCATGTAATAAGATGGAGACTTCTTTGTCCCATTGGGCATGCAAAATTGTTAGTGCGAAATGAAAGCACCCCCAAATGATTCTCTACAGTCTTCTTTTCTAGGGAAGAGTCATTTGGTGTGATTGCATAACATTAAACTTTTCCTAAAGTGTGGGACCCTATAAAAATGGAAAAGCTCTCTAGATTAAAGGTTGGTTCCTTATTCCTCTGTTTAGGTGCATACGTTAGGATTTGCGGAGGATCTATTTTTATACCTAACCTAAAACTTTCTAAGGAGAAAGGGATAAAATAATATAGGAAATAAGAAATAACTAAACTACCAAGTGATGCACCAAAGTAATGATGGACACTTAGTTTGCCTTTGACACAAAACAATAAAAATGCATACAATAAAGAAGCACAGTAGCGGATCTATAATGAGAGACAATTTGGAATAAAAAGAAACAAGAAAGGATCGAAGATTGATCACGAGACGTACTTTATTTCTCTATAGATTGATACTGATTCATTACAAGCAATGGAAGGTATAAATGTATTACAATTTTAATGGAAGGCACTGAACCCCATAAATCCTTTTACTAGAAGGAGAAGGGAGCTTGAAAAACAAGGAATGTCCAACTATTTACAATTAATCCTACTTCATGTTTATAGATTCAATGAGACAGAAGAAAGAGAGAGAGAGAGAGAGAAGTGGGAAAATGCAAGCCAAATCTTCTACTAAAATCTCAACCACCGCGTTAATGCTTCTACTAAAATCTTCCATCAAATCCATCTTTTCTACATCGATCCTTGCTTCGGTGCATTGAAGGAATAAGAAATGGTTAAAATAGATCAAATCCAATATGGTTGTTAAGATTGATGATCCTACATTGAATGCCCATTTGCATTAACTATTCGACTAAGCTTGCCCCATTTTGATAACACGTGGAGGCATCACGCTTGTTTGGGAACCTAACCCAAAGTCACCCTCGAGGAGCGTTGAGTTGAAACTTGTAAACGGCTTCTGCTCTATGGAATTTTCAATGGTTCTTCTCTTTCTTATGCTTTAGGCTACATGGCAAGCTCGCACTCGTTTGGGTCTCCACCGGGGACTAACGCTTGGAGATGCACCACTGCGACACTTGGAATTCTCCACTTACATTTTTATACTTGACAAATTTGAACCCTTTTATGTCCGTCCCCTTGACTCTCTTTAACCATTTGCTATGTGGAACACGGCACAAGTTTGAGATCCTCATTTTGGATTCACTTTGGGAGAAGATTCGTTAGGACACGTGGTCTCTTCCACTGCCTCCTTCATACCGAGAATTGTTTTTTTGTTTTATCGTAAACCATTTCGATCCTGAGGACTTCAAATCTTTTTCATTTCTTCTTCTTTCAGTTTCTCATTTCTCTACAACATCTCCCCTTTTGTCTGACCCTGCTATCACATAGTTGAGCCTACCTGCAAATTGGAGAATGGATTTAAATCATAGAAATGTCCTGACATAGTCATTTCTTTTTGTACATGCTCCTTTTATCTTTCTTCATTTCTACCACTTCATTATTGAATCTTTTTTGTAACCAATTGCAAGATTTAAATGCATTTTCTTGGGTTCCTTTTATGCGGGGTTGTGATTCTATCCAATATTTAGCTTAGGGTCAAATATGGATGGTAAAAGCTTTTCTAGGAAAGATCTTAACCATGAATGTGGTTATTGTGGACTATCTTTCCAAATGGGGATGTTATCATCCGGAAAGTGAGTAGCTAGTGTACATGGAAGTGTGCAAATGGACATGTCCTATGCCACCATACAAATTGAGGGGAACCTTGTGAAGTTGTACGATGAGAATAAAATGTTATATCTCATTGAGGACCCTAACAATGCTTCTTATGAAGTATTGTATGCAGACGTGGATGTTGACAACTTTGTGGGTTATGCTGACTTTAAGGAGCATAAAATTGATGAGTGAAAGTATCCCAAGAAGATTGGTTCTCCCTGGACTCTGATGTTTGATGGGGTTTTGTTCTAGATATGGTAAAGGCACAAAAGATAAACCTCGGAAAGTATGGTGAGGTAGCAACTTGGATAGAGAAGGAAAACAAGCATATATCCAATTGTTAAAAAAGTATCAAGACTTCTTGGCTTGGTCGTACTCAGAATCGCAGGCACTTGAAACATCTCCTTGACTGATTTCACATAATCAAGGAATGCATCATTATAAAGTGTATAGTATTTTGTTTGGTTTTCCTGGTCCTTGGTGACCAATTTTTGTTAGTTTCTTAGTTCATTCTTGGGAGGTTGGAAATTGTTTTCTTCTTTTGCAAGCTTGTTCGACTCATTTTCCCAATGAATTTTTGGCACATGGTCTTTTAGGTTGTTCTTGCTATACTTGTAGGGAGTGCCCATCCCAGTGCAGAGCTGATGTTGGTGCTCAATTTAATCTTACCCTATTTGTTCAAAAATTCTCGGTTTGAATGGTTGGAACTATTCTTTGTCTCCTATATGGATGCGTGAAATATTTCTCCTTCATTTGGTTGCCATTGTTATTCCTTTCCTTGGGCAGTGGATCACATTAAGTCAGGGTTTTATTTACAGTCTTTTCTCCATGGCAAAAAAAAATTGTTGTTGGGTGTCTTCCGCGAATGTTTATCCTTTGCAAAAAATCCCAAATTGGTCCCGTGGCCCCAATAGTATATAATTGGCTATTCAACAATATGAAGCGGCAGGGAAAATTTCTTACTTTGACCCCAAAGAAGGACACGTGGTGGTTTGAAAGGTTAAAGGTGGAGAGGCGGGTCACTGAAGCATTTTGAAGTTTTTTTCCTTTTTATGAGAAGGAGAAAAGTTATAAAATGATCCACAACTCCCTGGGGACAAATTAATGTCACATGTTTGAGTTAGTGTTGATGTAGAATCACGGCACCTGGATGCTAATCAAATTTCTTGTTTGATCACTCTAAGCATCCAGTGTGATTGCACAACATGGGTACTATCTCCAAGTTGTGGGACTTGCTACTTGAGATAGACCTCCAGAGAAGGTGGTTCCTGCTCCTAAACTACACCGCCACAAGCTCTTCTAGTGCACGCAAGCTAATCTAATCCTAATCTAACCACCAAGGAGATAGGGAGAGAGAGAGAAGAGAAAAAGAACAAAAAGCCTACACTAAAACGGTGATACACCAGAGAAGGAGAATGTTGAACATCTATCAAAACTGTCATGGAACAAGGAGAGGTGAGCAATGGGAAGGATGGACAGATACATCACAAACCCAAAGATAGATTTCACACAGAGAATGTCCCAAAACTCCATGAACACAGCTCCATACCTGTAATGAACATTAAAACATGCACAAATACCTACAATGAAGAGAGGCAAGAAGAGAACAAGAAAAAGAACGAGCAAGGATGGACAGATGCATCACAAAACATGTTTTTGTTACTCCAGAAGTTTGCACAGAACATCATTTCAATAGTAAAAGGCAAAAACGCCATTACAGAGCAGGGGAGGAGGTTCGAACTCCATTTTCAACCCTAGAGAAGAAAAGAAGGGAGGGCCGAGCTAAAAAGATGAACCACACTTTTTAAAGAAGCCCCTCCTTACAATTTATAGGAAGAATGAGAGAGGGAAGAGAGAGGAAATCTAGATCTACCCCAACCACTTCTAGGTTGCTTTTAATTCATTTCATTATGGTGGTAGGTGAGAAGCGGCAAAATGGCAGATTGTCTAAAGCTTGAACAAAGAACTGCTGTTGTATTGAAGCTAGTTGTTGAAATGTCACTTCTAGCTATTATCATGCACAAGTGGAATTTCCTAAATTTCTCTCTCCAAACTGAACCAAAATTCAAGATTGACCTCGGAATAATGTAGAGAATTTCTCCAGCTTTCCATTTATATAAAGAACACGAAAATCGAGCCACTGGATCTAAAGTTATGGCGATATGAAGATTTAGAGGAAAAATAGGCCAAAACGGATCGGCGGGAAAATATTTGAATTTTTTCTCCCCGCGCTCTGCCACTCAAGTGCCACATGGCACGATTTCATTGGACGCGGGCCCTTCCTGACCGTTTCCCTTTTGTTTTTGCCTTTGGAAAATTTTTCAAAATTTCCCGCCGGGCCAATGAGGTGAAGACACGTGGTGAGATTTGATTCGATGGCGGCTCTTTCAGCTTTTCGCGTCCCACGCATCCCTCGCGTACCTTTGGCCCCGGATGTCCCGGATCATCACAGGTCAAATTTCTCTCGAACCGCTGAAATGGGTATTGCTTGTTTGCTCTCGGCCACTTCACCTTTTCGCGTCCTACGTGTCCCTCGCATACTTACGGCCCAATTGTCCCGGCCGCCTTAAGGCTTTTGGCCCGATTCACATCCTTCATGTACTAATTACCCGGATGTCCAGCCTTATTCTTCCACATCGGCCGATTCGGGCCCTTTGCGTACTTCACGTACTAAGCGCCCGGATGTCCCACTTTACCGAACAATAGTTAGTCAATTTTTTTTTCACCTTCGGCCGGTTCACCCTTTCGCGTCCGCGCATACTCATGGCCCATATGTCCTTTTGCTTCGCGCGGACCGTCTGGTGGTTTTTCGGCCGATTCAGCCCCGACGTCCCCAGCTGTCCCAGTGTGCTACCTTAGCCGATTTTTTCTCGTATTTCGGCCTCAAGCCTAGCTCTTTGCAACTTTTTCACATACTTTTAAAACGTTGGGTTTTCTTCTTGGACAGGAGAGTTAGAAAGAAACCCAGGGGACCCCAGAACATGATTTTTTCCTTGAATCAATATACTTTCTCAAGATTCAATAATCGATGCATGTTATCAAAATTACCTTGGCGGGGGAATTTTGGATAACGGTTTGGTGACTCAGTGAGGTCATCACTGCTTGGATGAAGTTACCAATTGCCTGAAGCATCCATTGGGCATGGAGTCATGAGTTGTAACCTGCAACTGATTTGAACTTTGAAAACCTCTTCTCTGAGCCACTTGGAAACCCACTGAAATGGAGTCGTTCTCACCAAAATGCCACTGAAATGGACTATGCAAGAGCAAAACCAGCACCACAAAAACTATGTACAGAACTAAAAATCATACATGCTCCAAATGGAACATGCAGAGTGTGCACAAGCACTTCTTCTACTAAAAGAAAACCTACCTACTCTACTCTAACTAGAAGAAAAGGCAAGCTAAACAAACCCTACAATTGGTTGTGAGAAATAGCTTCCCTTTCTCAAAAGTGGCAGCCATGCAATTGATTTGGCATTGAACATGGCTGATTGGATGGATGGAAAATAAAAAAGAATTTGGTCTTCCACGAAATCATCAAGGTATCGGTGAAGGAAAATTCAATACCTCTTTTAGTTGCTCGCATTTGGATTGAAGAGGTATGATGCTGATCCCTGGTACTTCGTAGCTCACCCTCATGCTCAAAAGCAAGCATGACTGGTTGTGACTTCTCCTTTGGCTCCAATAAAGCCAAATACCTGATTGGGCAAGGTATGGTCCATTTGATATGCCCATAGCTCTGATTTTCAAATCCAAAAATGGATTCTTCTTATAGACCTTCTTGAATGGATGGTGTGGAAGCAATGGTAGAATCCTTCTTCCCTTTCTCTTCCTCCAATGAAGAACATGAAAGATTTAAATCTTCCAATCTTAATTCTAAAGAGCTGCTATAAGATGCAGGCTGTTGCAAATGAATGCTCTCCTCCATGACAGCAGGCTCTTGTGTTTGGAACATGGATGATGAAAGAGAGAATGGTGGAAACTCAACCGGTTCTTCTTCATCAAAACAGTCCTCCAAATTAGACAGGTAAACTACCTCATTGCTATCCTGCTTTGCTCGTGTTCAACCTCTCCCATGGTGTCTTCTTGATCTATAACTTGACCACCATGGTTTCTTTCACCCTCCAACATTGAGTTTGAGAGATCAAACTCTTCTTCAGTACTAGAACTTGAGAGAGATGAAGTAGAAAGAAGAACTGAAGGTTCTCCTGTAGCCTGCTTTGTGCTTAAAGCCCTTGGATCTGTAATTTTCTCCTCCACAACTAGAATGTGCTCCTTTTCTTTTGGATCTAGAGTAGCTTCTCCTTTCTCTACTACTTGAAGACAATCTTGCTCTTGATAGAAATCTTCCTCTAGAGAACGAAGTTTTCAAGTCAAACTCTTTAATCTGCTGCTCTAGAGGACAAGTTGGGACTGCAAGATCTTCTTCTAAGCTTTCTTCCTTTATGGCTGATTGTGTAACTTGAATTGAATCAGCATTCCCTTCAAATAGAGTGCCAACATGGACACTACTTTCTGAGCAAACTGACTGCTGATCTGCTTCTTCTTTTTTCTCTTCTTCTGCTGCCACAAAATCAGTCTTAACCACCATTTGTTCAACCTTAGCCTCTTCTGTAGGTTTAACCATCAAGGGGATCTTTGTCATCCCAAATTTGGCAGCCCAAACCCTCAAGTTGTCTGTCATTTCTTTTCTATTGGGCTCCTCTTCTTGCTGTCCTTCATGGCTGATTTTTGCAATTTCTTCTTCCCCACATGGAATTGGGAATGCAAGAGGAGGGATGGGTTGTAACTCAATTGATTTGGCAATTTTTTGTGGTGGTAGAGGAGGTGAAACCTCTTGTTTCTTTGGGGAGAGGGTATTTCTTTTAGCTCTTATGGAGGGGATGACTGTTTGGAAGGAAAAAGGAAAGAAGAATTGAGGTGTGGTGGAAGACTGAGAGGTGGAGACATGGGATCAACATTTGGGACAGCAGATGGAGAGTTTAAAACTTGACACTGCTGAGATAAAACAGATTGGGAAAGAGGAAAAAAAAAGGCATGAGATGGCGTGCTTACCCATTGACAAGGTTGCTGAATACTCCTCTCATACACCTCTATTCCTTCAATCCACTTTGCAAGCAATGGCAGCATTGCAATCATGAAGTCAAGCTTCTCTTGAGGGCTGTAATGCCTTGGAAAAGGTCCCACCCATAGACAGGGTGCTCCATGTGGTGATTCCAAATGCTTTCATTTGTGCTTGAGCCCTGGACTGCACCATCCCCACCTCCATTTTTTTGGATTTCCCCCACAGACCAGCATCTTGCATCTAATGGTCTTCATTATATGCATACTCTTGCTCTTGGAAAGCTCCATAGCTAAACTGATTTTGGCATTGCTGCTCATATGGGTTTGTATGTTGATTTTGAATTTGTTCAAAATGCTGATTTGGAGGATTTAAAAAATATGTTGGAGGTGGGAAACATTGATGCTGTTGTAAATGTGACTTCCATGATGGAAATGAAGTCATGATTGCACAAATTCATGGAATGGAAAAGAATGAAAGGGATGAAAAGAAGGATGGATGGGAATGGATGAAAAATAGGTCTGTAACTTCAGAAATGGGTTGCTGATCAGATGGAGTCGTCAGATGTGTTTGCAAGTGCCTCCAAAGGCTGAAATTTTCACAGGAACACACCAACCTGCAAAAGATGAAGTGGAAGACCTCTAAGGTCCCACCGGGTGTGCCAAAACTATTGATGCAGAATCACAGCACCCCTGGACGCTGATCAGATTTCTAGTTTGATCACTCTAAGAATTCAGTGTGATTGCACAACATGGGTACTATCTCCAAGTTGTGTGACTTGCTACTTGAGATAGACCTCTAGAGAAGGCTGGTTCCTGCTCCTAAACTACCTGCCACAAGCTATTCCAATGCAGGAAAGCTAATCTAATCCTAATCTAACACACCAAGGAGACAAGGAGAGAGAGAGAGAAGAGAAAAATAACAAAAATCCTACACTAAAATGGTGATAGACCAGAGAAGGAGAATGTTGAACATCTATCAAAACTGCCATGGAACAAGGAGAGGTGAGCAATGGGAAGGATGGACAGATGCATCACAAACCCAAGGAAAGATTTCACATGAGAAAATTTCCCAAAACTCCATGAACACAGCTCCATACCTGTAATGAACATTAAAACATGCACAAATACCTACAATGAAGAGAGGAAAGAAGAGAACAAGCAAAAGAACAAGCAGGGATGGACAAATGCATCACAAAACATGTTTTTGTTGCTCCAGAAGTTTACACAGAACATCATTTCAATAGTAAAAGGCAAAAACACCATTAGAGAGCAGGGGAGGAGGTTCAAACTCCATTTTCAACCCTGGAGAAGAAAAGAAGGGAGGGCAGAGCTAAAAAGATGAACCACACTTTTAAAGAAGCCCCTCCTTACAATTTATAGGAAGAATGAGAGAGGGAAGAGAGAGGAAATCAGATCTACCCCAACCACTTCTAGGTTGCTTTTAATTCATTTCATTATGGTGGTAGGTGAGAACTGGAAAAATGGTAGTGTTCTGAAGCGAAACAACGAATGCCCGTTGTATTAAAATTTGGTTGTTGAAACGTCAATTCTGGCTATTATCACGTGCGGTGGCATTTCATGAATTTCTCTCTCAAAACTGAACCAAAATTCAATGTTAACCCTAGGATCATGTAGATAATTTATCCATCTTTCCATTGATATAAAGAACGTGAAAATCGAGCCTTGGATCTCTGATTATGGCGATATGAAAATTTAGGAAAAAGCAGCAAAACGGATCAGCGGAAAAATATTTGAATTTTTTTCACGCTCGCCACTTGGATGACATGTTTTGAGCTCTAATTCATCGTGGGCTCATCCTCACAAAAATTCTTTCGGGCCCTTAAACTTGGACACATGCCACTATCTTATTGGCTCGGACACGAGGCACACTTTGTCCTTCGAAAATTTGGTATTTTTCGGTTTGGGAAAATTTTCCCATTTCCCCGCACTCCGCCACTCAAGTGCCACATGGCATGATTTCATTGGATGCGGGCCCTTCCTGACCATTTCCCTTTTGTTTTCTTCCTTTGGAAAAATTTTCAAAAATTTCCCGCCGGGCGCATGAGGTGAAGACACGTGGCGAGATTTGATTCGTTGGCGGCTCTTTCGGCTTTTCGCGTGCCTCGCTTACCTTTGGCACTGGATGTCCAGGCACCGTGCTGGGACAAATTTCTCCGAAGCTGCCCGAAATGGGTACATTTGCCTGTTTACTCTTGGCGCTTCACATTTTCGCGTCTCACGCGTCCCTCGCGTACTCACCGCCCAACTTTCCCGGGCTGCCTTAAGGCTTTTGGCGATTCGTGTCCTTCATGTACTAATTACAGGATGTCCCGCCTTATTCTTCCACATCAGCTGATTCGGTCCATTTGCGTACTTCACGTACTAACTTCCAGGATGTCATGCCTTACCGAACAACAGTTAGTCAATTTTTCACCTTCACCCGGTTCGCCCTTTCGCATCCCGCATGCGTACTCATGGCCCGGATGTCCTTTTTCTTTGCACGGATCGTCTGGCGGTTTTTCGGCCGATTCGGCCCAAGACGCCCTAAGCTGTCCCAAGTGCTTTTGCCTTAGCTGATTTTCTCTTTATTTCGGCCTCAAGCCTGGCTCTTTGCAACTTTTTCACATACTTTTAAAACGTTGGGTTTTCTTCTTGGACAGGAGGGTTAGAAAGAAACCGAGGGGACCCCAGAACATGATTTTTTGCCTTGAATCAATATACTTTCTCGGGATTGAATAATATGATGCATGTTATCAAAATTACCTTGGGGGAATTTTGGATAACGATTAGCATTGAAAAGTAAAAGCGAGGAGGTGAGTCACCAAAGCATTTTTCAGATGTTTACCTTTTGGTGAAAAGGAGAAAAGTTATGTAATGATCCTCAACTCTGTTGGGGCCAACATCAAAAGTTTGAAGTGAAGAGGTTGGTTGCTTTGAGGTGTTTTGAGATTCTCATGCCCGCTTCAACTCAAACCTTTTCCACATGGAGGTCCTACACTTATTTCAGGATTCACATCTCAGTTTGACCTTTGGAGTTACATGAGGGAGACATGTGAAGGCTTCCACTAGATATTCCCATATTTATACTTTTCAAGTGCCCAATGCAACTTTCTTAGGCCTGGGACACATGGAGGGCCCGCTCTGTTTGGGGACTTGCCCCTAAATTTTACTTTTGAAAGAGTGCCAAGGAGACATGTGGAGGTTTCCGCTAGATCTTCCCATACTTAGAATTTTTCAAGTGTCTGGTGTAACTTTTTAGACCCTACACATGTGGAAGGCCCACACTTGTTTAGGAGTCCTCATTTTGAGCTTCATATAAAAAAGTGCCCAAGAGACACATGGAAGATTATGTTCGCCTTGCCCATACTTAGTCTTTTCAATGGCCAAGGAAATTGTCTTGGACCCTAGGCATGTGGTACCTTCCGCTGGTTGTTAAAATCTTTCAACAACTTTGATTTGGATGAGACACGTGGAAAACTGCGCTTGTTTGGGATCTCGATTTTGGGCACCATACCAAAAGTGTGCCGCGAGAGACACGTGGAGGTTTCCTGGCTGGCTCCTATTTTTACCGAGAATTTTTCAAAGGTCGAGGTAACTTTCTAGGGCCTAGGGCACGTGGAGAGCCTCCGCATGTTTTAGGTTCCGCCTCATACTTCATCTTTGTAGTTATGCAAAATAGACATGTAGAAGCTATTAGGATTTAATATCATAGTGCTCTCATTATTATATTGTAATATTATTATTAATATGAGTTATATTATAACTCATTATTAATAATCTTGGTTTGTTATATTGTTTCAACAATATACTTTTGTTATACCCGTAATGATATTTATGGGTGTTTTGTTGTGTGACTTCCTAGTTTGTAGGAAGTCAGTATTTTATTTCCTTGGCTATTTATTAGCCTTATTATTATTTGTAATGTGGGGAGAATACAATATCAAATTATTATTTCATGTGAAAAGTCTGCTGAACTTACATTTGGTATCGGAGCGAAACTGGTTTGTCCTCAGATGGAAAATTGATTTGTTTATTTTTTCCCCGTATATGAAAATCTGTGATGAGATTTTTTAATCTCTGTATGCATTTTAAACGCTTTAGATTGTTATACATTTATTTGTTTTAGCCAAGAAAAAAACGTGACAGCTATAAGAGTATTTGGTGTTGTTGGTAAAATTTATGAAGAAGATAATCTGAATTTTTATATATTCCTAGGACTGAAAATAAGGCGTTAAAACCTGGCATAATATTCTAAGTGCAGCCACGTGGGATTATTATGGGTCAATGCGCAGATCTCCTAGGATTTTCTTGCACACTTATGCATTAGAGGGATCTAATCAATTAATACTCGGGTCATTGTATTACACTTGCAGCTGCATTTGTTCTGCTCTGAGAGGTATTCTCAAATTTTGGGATGTCTCCACTATAATTGGATCCAATTCACACAGATTCCATGCAACTTGACTGTTGTTAGAAGGAATTATTTATTCAACACTTGTGTGATAAGGAACAACGTTGCATTGAAAGGTGGTCTGATTCTTGTGTTTATCTTATATTAAAAAAAAGGAAAAATACAGTTTGTTGTTGCAGATCCATCGATCAACATCATTCTGATCTGAAACATCATTGAACAGTTGATACAAAGATTTTAATATTCTCAGAATTGAAATGTGTGGTCAGTATTAGCAGAGGCGTGAATAAAGAAATGGGAATTTTGGTTTGGCGATCATTCTAAAATCTGCTTGTTTATATCAGTAAGTTGGATTCTGTCAAGTTCTAATATATTAGTATCTCTGCCAGTATAAAGAAGTTTATTATTGTTTGGTTCAAGTTTCCTGATTTAGTGGAGGTTTCAAAATGGAAAAGATAAATTTAATTGAAAGATTTGATGGTAAAGACTTCCACACGTGGCAAGTACGAACCCAACTACAGCTGATTGACAAAGACTTATGGGACATTGTCGATGGAAAATTTAAAAAACCGAATGATGCAGACGAAGCAACGAAATGGGAAAGTAAGGATTGGAAAGCAATAGCAATTATTAGTCTTGGTCTATCCGATGCATATTTGCATCATATTGATCTAACCAAGTCATCTAATAACATTTGGGTAACATTGAACAAATTATTTGGATCTCAAGCAGGTAGTGCAGCAATGGCGCTGAAGCAAAAACTTTTTGGGCTAAAGATGGGAGAAAATGACAATATGGTTCAACATATCAGTAAGTTTCAATCCATTTTAAATCAATTAGCAGGAATAAAAGCAGAGGTAGATGGAGAAGATGCTAAAGCAATCTTACTAAATAGTTTGCCAAAAGAATATTCAAGTATTGTTTTTACTCTTAGTAAGATCAATCCTAGTTTGGAAAATTTAATTTCCTCTTTGCTTGATGAGGAAGAAAAAATCAAAAGGTGTGTACCAGAACAAGAAACTGTCATGGTTGCAAAAAATAAATCATCATTCTATAAAGGTAAAAAAAAGTTTGTATCATCAAAGACACGTCTTTTGTGTCATTACTGTAAAGAACCAGGACATGGTTTTGTGAATTGTAAGAAAAGAGCTCAAGATCTCTTAGATGATAAGTTGGAACAAAAGGCTTTATCTGCTGAAGAAGATTAGGATGATTACTCTAATCCTCTGCAAGTGACAATGAACCTATTAATTATTCAAGTGATCAAGATTATCATTTTGAGCATCTATCCTCATTTTGGAGGATGGAGGCAACAAAGGAAGGAGGACAATCAGCGTCCTCGAGTTCATCACTACCTTAGAGGCCAGAAACTACTTTAGTGACATCTTGGTGTCTTGTGTGATGAATAAGAAGCAGATGAGCATCCCTGTTCCTGTGTGTAGTGCGAAAGTGCTTGTGTGTCCCCCATGATGATAAATTGTACCATTGATACTATTGTAGGAAGTGTTCTTGATCAAATTGACTTGATGGTTGATGTGAATTGGTTGAACAGTCCCAATTCATGTATTCATCTAATAGGTTGAACGGTCCTTGGATGATGTAGTTCCCATAGTCGGTGTTGAGGATCGAGACCATGTGCAAGCTACGAGAGCGGCATGTTTCTTGGTTGAAGATGGTGTTTTCCCGTGTTCGCACTAAGGGGGAATGTTAGGATTTAATATCATAGTGCTCTCATTATTATATTGTAATATTATTAATATGAGTTATATTATAACTCATTATTAATAATATTGGTTTGTTATATTGTTTCAACAATATACTTTTGTTATACCCGTAACGATATTTACGGGTGTTTTGTTGTGTGACTTCTGGTTTGTAGGAAGTCGGTATTCTATTTCCTTGGCTATTTATTATCCTTATTATTATTTGTAATGTGGGGAGAATACAATATCAAATTATTATTTCATGTGAAAAGTCTGCTGAACTTACGAAGCTTCCACCTTTGAACCTTCCCATACTATGAATTTTCAGAAACCAGTACAACCCTCTAGGGTTACCGAAAATGTGGAGTGGAGGGCCCGTGCTCATTTGGAAACCTTCTGTTAAATTCACCTTTGTAGTTGCGCCAAGGAAACATGTGGAGGTTTCGCTTTGGCTCCTCTTACACTTGGCCGAATCGGACTGCGGCACGTTGCAGTATGTGGTATAATCCATGTGAGGACACTCATTTCTGAGAGGCAAAAATGCAAGTATCCATGTCAGGGAACTCATTTCACAAGGTGTATTATCGAGGGTGAAAAGGATTGCTTGTTATATCCAGGCATATAGAGCCACCTGCGAATTATTAAAAAGGAAATTTCTTACACGAAAGAATAAAAGAATGATTAGAAGGATTGTCAAAAAGTTATGGCATGGCATCCCAGTGATGGTTGAGGGTCTGAGAAATGTGATCAGTTCATGATTCATCCACCTGGCAGCTTTTGGGTGTAAATTTTTGAAACATCACTTTCTGGAAAAAAATTGTAACAAACAAAGGATTCCTCGAATATTCTTCTTTGGGGGGGAAATTTGGGATGATTGATCGAGTGAAATTATATAAATGCAATGATAATAATCTTGTAGAAGATCAAAGTTTAGATTTTATAAGAGAGTTTGAGAGAAAACATTTTTCCCAACAGGCCGTCTAACAGACCAGTTCATTTTCCTGTGTATTTAGATTCAATCACATCAAGGTGGTTGCAAGTGTACAACCATTGACAAGATTTGAGATTGTTTAAGAAACTTTCCCCTACTGATGAATATGATGAACCTTGAATGACTCTATGTTGATCATGTGCATTATTATGTCTTCTTTTCTTTCAGAATGTTTCAAATAGTTTTTCTTGTTCTTATTGCAATCTTATGTTAAAATCTCTCTGAGTCATACAAGATCTCATCCGTGTTAGTATTGTGGTATTTGCAATTTCATTATAAGAAGATCCTTCATCTCGTAATGAAATAAACAATTTAAAATCACTTTGCTCTCACTATGTTTATAAAGATTGTTTGTAAGCCTATGAGTGTATCTTAGGCATGACAAACCAGGGATTTCTAGCATTTAATTGAGTCTTTAGCATGATCCTTTGTGTTGAATTATCAAATATTGTGTGAAACTATGCATCTTTGGGCCTCCATTGATGCACACATTCTGGTTGAAGGAATATCATGGCTGTTTTGAAGCATTTTGTCTGTGAATTTCCCAATATTTGTAATGCTCTCAAATATCAAGTATAATCAGCTCTATCTTTCTTAACTTCCCACCAATAAATTTCTCAAATGATGTATCCTACACGAACTACCTATTATCCCAATTTTTTCCTCTAAGTAAAATTGGATCACCACGACCCGTGTAAAAATAAATCCAAAAATTGGTTTACATTGAATGAGCTTATGCTCCAAATCCAACAGAGATAAATTACAAAGAGCGGGCTATAAAATGGAATAGCATGCTCGGGGAAAGGGCGAATGACTCTAAAATAGAAAAAATAGAGGCTCAAAGGATTTAAAGACATAAAAAAGAAAACCAGGTTGCATGTAGGATCTAAAATGGAATAATAGGGTTGGGGAGAGGGAGAATGGTTTTGTCAAAGGAATTAGAAGCTTAAAGGAAAAGAAACGACAAAGGTTCAAAGTCTCCAAGCTCTGCAAATGGTTTAGAATGGGCCCAAAAATGACTAAGTATGGAGGAGACATCGGAAGCTACCAATTGTCTAAATGGTGCACCTCCAAAGATTAAATCCAAAGGGGTAGACCCAAACAAGCGCTAGCATTCCACGTGTACAGAGCTTCAAAACTTTCTCCAGCCGTTGAAAATTCTTTGACTTAGTAGAAGGTGCCAAGTGTCGGCTCAGTGTAATTCCAAGATGGGAGTCCTTGGCTCGGACTCAAAATTGCACTATCCCTCCCCGTAAACAATGGTCAATAGAGGTCAAAAAGTAGAGAGGGCCCAAAATGAATATGTATAGAGTGAATGTGGAAGGTGGTACGTGTCTTAATGACACTCCTTCAAAGGTAAAATCTTGAGTGGGTTTTCAAATGAGCGCGGGCCTTCCACATGTCATAGAGTCCAAAAGGGGACAAAGTTGGGGTTGAATAGTCAAAGCAGTAAGTAGGCTAGCGAAAGGGGCCAAGTGTCATCACTACACTATTTCAAGAGTAAAATTTGGAGCAGGTCTCCAAACAAGCACCAAACCTCCACATGTCTAGGATCAGATTTTTGGCTCCGCCAAACAAAGGAATCGGGAAAAATACAAGGGAAAATCATGGAACCCATGAAAGCTACCATGTGTTATTCTCGTATGATTTGAAGCAAAAGGTAGGGATCAAATCTCCAAGGTCCACGAAGCTGCCACACGGACCTATATGGAAAAACCCTTTAAATATTATGCGTGCAGAGACCCAAATATTCAAATGGCCATATCTTTTGACTGGAAACTCATATTTGGGTGAGAGAAGAGTTTTGGAATGGTCTCGACATCATCCATGCCATGGAATTATAAATCATGATCTTTAGTAGGCTTTGGTGGGTGAAAAATTGGAGAACTTATTCCAGGAGATTAATGCAGAATCTATTTGCTCCAACAACCGAATCGGGTTTAATTTGATCCACCGTTCTTCTTCCTTGGCATGTTAAGCAGACATAGGGAACTAGAATCAAAATATTGTTGATGGGTTTTAGAGTGACATAGATTTATGGTGGTTGGCCTTTCGAGAATAGGATTGATGTTTCTGAGAGGTGGTTGAAGTAGGATTCAAATTTTTCCCTCCTCTCTCTCTTATTCTTCCTATATATTGTAAAGGAGGGGCATATTCAAATGGTGGTTGATCTTCCCTCTTCTTCCCCCTCTCTCTTTCTTCCTTAGGGTTGAATGTGGATTCTAAGCCTCCTCTCATTCCTCTGTAAAGGAATTTTCTTTCGTCTTTCCCACTGACAATGTACCGTGTATAAAATATGTTTCATGATGCATATGTCCATCCTTGGCTCATTTTATTGTCTCTTCTTACCTCTCGTTGTTGTTGTAGGTATACTATTCATAATTTGATGTATGTTGGTGGTTTTGGGAGTTTGTGCTTAGCAGGTTTTGAAGTGGTGCTTTGTGTGTAACATATATCTCATCTTTGGTACATCTTTTCCACCTTCTCCTCTACTCACCTCTATCCACTTCGGGTGGTCGGGTGCATTAGTCAACTACTTCCTTTTTCGGTGTATCACCGCTTAGTGTAGGCTATTTTACCCTCTCTCTCTCTTTGTCTGATTGGAATGGTTAGATTAGGATATGATAGGTTCTACTTGCATTGAAGTAGCATTTGGCATGTAGATTAGGAGGCAAGAACAAACTTTCTCCAGAGGTACATCTCAAGTTTTGCAAGTCCCACTTCACAATCATAATCACACCGAATGTCCCACTTCATAATCGGGCCATTTGAGGGTCTGTGATTCTTCACTAACAGTTTTGGCATGCCCAGTGGGACAGGTCTGAAGCACCTTACCACTTCATCTTAGTAGGTTGGTGTGTTCCTATTTAGATTAAACCTTTTTAGGCACATGCAAAAAAAAATATGGCAACTCCGTCTTGTCAATAACCCATCCTCCGAGTTATAGAAAATTTTCATCCATTTCCACTCATTTCCATCCATTTTTTTCTTCCATATCTTTCATTCTCCCCAATTCCATGAAGTTTTGCAATCATGAATTCATTCCCTTCATGTAACTCATACTTACGATAGTAATGCGGTTCACCTCGAATGCACTTCCCAACTCCTCCAAAGCAACACTATAATCAGATCTAGGACCATTATGCTTACCCATATGAGCGGGGTCAACTTCGGTTTGGCCATAAATCTTATCAAGAACAAGGAGACACATATAATGGTAACAACTATGTGGAGAATGTTGGTTTTCTAGAGAATATAAAAAAATTGAAGGTGGCATGGTTGATCAAGGGCCATAAAGAAATGAAGGCATTCAAGATTGGTTGTAGAGCACCTTGTCCATGGGGAGGCCCTTTTCCAAGACATTACATCCCTCAAGAGAATATTTAATTCATGGTTGAAGTGTTGCATCAAATTATACAGTGGATTATGGACATTGAGGCTTATGAGCAAAGTGTGAGACAACCTTGTCAATGGGTAAGTCAATCACTTCCATTTCCTTCATTTTATCTTTCTCAAACTTTATCATTTCAGCATGATCAAGAGTCAAGCCCCTCGATTCTGCCTCAAGTGTTGATTTCTCTTCTCCATCTCCTGATCTTCCACCCCATTTCAATTATTCTCCCCTTTTCTTTCCCAAGAAGTCATTCCCTCCAAAGAAACAATAATTTCCACCTCCCTCCCCACCACAAAAATTGTAAATATGGTTGAACCACAACTGTCATGCCTATTTCTTTCCCAAGTCCATGTCTAGAGGAGACTCAAGAATCTAGTCAAGGAAAACATAAATAAGTGGAGCCAAAAAATAAGAAATGATAGACAATCAAGAGTTGGGCTACAAAATTTGGGTTTACAAAGATCCCTTGATGGTCAAGCCAATATAGGAGGTTAGGGTTGAAGAACCAATGGTGGTGAGGTGAGTTTACATTAGAAAAAGAACAAAAACAAGAAGAAGAAGATCAATAGTATTTTTCTCTCGAATGTAGTGTCCATGATGGCACTTTCTCTTAAGAGGATGTTGATATGATCTAAGTTGCACAACCAGTTAAAGTGGAGGAACAATCAACTCCAAGTGCCATTCAAGAGGAGAAGTGTGAGAGATTAAATCAAAGTTGAAGCCACTCAATGAGGAAGGCATCATTGAAGATTTTTATGATTTCATTTCGAGGGATAGATTTGATTTATGAACCCATGATGGAGGAGGATTATACAGTTTCAAAGGCCCTAAGTGTGGATCAGGCCACAGAAGAACCTTGAGTTCTTCCTCCCACTTCATCCCCTTCAAGCTTTGATGTTGAAGAAGAGTTTGAACTTTCAAACTTCATGTTTGAAGAAGAGGGAAAGCATGGTGAGCTAGTTTCAAATTAGGAGAACGCCATGGAGGAGGTCGAACACATGTAACAAGACAACAAGGATTTCTTTGATGGAGAAGAGCCCATAGAGATTACATCATTTTATCCTCCTTCATCCATCTTCCAAGCATATGAGCTTGTTGCCATTCAAGGACAACAACTTGCACTTCATAACAACCCTCTAGAACCAAGGTTGGAAGATATGAGTTTTACATGTTCTTCACAAGAGAAAGAAGAGAAAAGGAAAGAAGATGTCATCATCTCTCTCACACCATCCATCCAAGGAAGTCCATAAAAAGACTTCATTTTTGGAATTAAATTTTAGAGAAAATGGCACATTCAAAGGATCATACCATGCCCAATTAGGTACTTGGCTTCATTAGATCCAAGAGAGAAGCCAAAACTAGTCATGCCTACTTCAGGGCCTGAGGACGAGCATCAAAGTACCATGGATCATCATCAACAACTCAGAGTCTAATTCCAATCAAATTGAGATTGATGTAAATACCTTTATGATTTGGGTGGAGGACCGGCTTATAGTAAATTTTTCACTCATACAAGCAGCCATATTCAATTTCAAATCATTTTCCCGTCTTGAGAAAGGGAAGATACTTATCCCTATCTGTAGTGAGGCTTTGTTTAGCCCCTTTTCTCTCTAGTTAGTTTAAGAGTATGATTGCACTTTGTTTATAGCAGAAGAAGTTCCCGTGCACACTGTGTATGTCTCATTTGAGGAATTTATTATTTTGTCTTTGTACATAAGTTTTGTTCATATTTCTCCAGAGCTACCGAGTCCGGTCCTTCAAATATTCATGGTAGAAGACTCATAGTTTCTGTAACAGATTTCAAATTTTAGAATAAAACAAATGTAGAGAAACTAAATAATGTTTGCAAGACAGTCCATTCAGGGATAGATGAAAGCCCTGGGTAAAAAAAATTCTACTCTCAAAAGCCTTGTTTCAAGATTTCTTATGAAAATTGCAAGTGCAAGCAATCGGGCTCACAGTGGCTCAGAGATCAAGTTTTCAAAGCAAAAGGATTAGTATCAGGATATTATTCTTGACTCCATGCCCAATGGATGCTTCAAGGCTACTAGTCTCTTCATCTAGTAGGTAGATGTCCCCTGTGATTCGCCAATTGTTATCCCAAATTTTCCCCCTCAAGAAAAACTGGATCACCCATGACCCCATGCAAAAAGAAATCCAAAAATGGTTAAAAGTCGAATGAGCCCATACTCCAAATCCTATAGAAAAGTTACAAGCGGGCATTAAAATGGAATAGAAGGGTCGGGCAAAGGGTGAACGACTCTAAAATAACAAAAACATAGGCTCAAAGGATCAAATGATCAAAAAAAGAAAACCAGGTTACAGGAAGGCTCTAAAATGGAATAGCAAGGTCGAGGAGAGGGTGAACGTGTCAAATGAACCAGAAGCTCAAAGGAAAAGAAATGACGAAGGTTCAAAGTCTTCAACCTCTGTAAATTATTCAAAATGGGCCCAAAATATGACTAAGTATGTAGGAGATAGCAGAAGCTGCCAACTGTCCAAATGGCGCACCTCCAAAGATTAAATTCAAAGGGGTAGAACCAAACAAGCACGAGGATTCCACGTGTACAGAGATCTAAAATTTGCACTAGCCGTCAAAAATTCTTCAACTTAGCAGAAGGTGCCAAGTGTCGGCTCGACACAATTCCAAGATGTGAGTCCTGGGTGGAGACTCAAACTTGCGCTAACCCTCCATGTAGTTAATGGTCAATAGAGGTCAAAAAGGAGACCGGGCCCTATAGAAATAAGTATAGAGTGTAGGCGAAAAGTTCCATGTGTCGTAACGATGCTGATTCAAAGGTAAAATCTGAGTGGGTTTTCAAATGAGAGATTGCCTTCCATGTGTCCCAGAGTCCAAAAAAAGGGACAAAGGGTTGAATAGTCAAAGAAGAAGAAGCAGGCTAGCAAAAGGTGCCAATTGTGAGCATGCCATTATTTCTAGAGTAAAATTTGAAGTGAGTCTCAAAACAAGTGTCGAGGCCTCCACATGTCCAAGGTCGATATTTGGCCGCACCAAACAAAGCACTCGGAGTAAAATACAAGGGAACATCATGGAGCCCGAGGAAGCTGCCATGTGTTAGTCTAGCACTATTTCATAAGAAAAAGGAAAGGGCCAAATCTCTAAGGTGTGTGAAGCTTCCACATGAACCCTTTATGGAAAAACCCTTTAAATATTGTGTGCTCGACACCCAAACATTCAAATGGCCATATCTGTTGACCAAAAACTCAGATTTGGGTGGGAAAAGACTTTTTGGAAAGGTCTCAACATATGCTATGCCATAGAAGCATAAAATATTATATTTAGTAGGATTTGGTGGGTGAAAAATGGTAAAAATTCTTACAATACATTAATACAGAATCTATTTGCTCCAACAACTAGATTGGGTTTCATTTGATTTTCCATTCTTCTTCCTTGGCATGCCGAGCAGACATAGGGAACCAGAATCGATAGATTATAGGCAGATTTGAGAGTAGCATTGATTGACAATGGTTGAGCTTATAGAATAGGATTCAATGCGTAGCAGAGGTAGTTTAAGCAGGATTTGAATTTTTCCTTCCTCTCTCTCTTATTCTTCCTATATATTGTAAAGGAGGGGAATATTCAAACAAAGTGGTTTATCTTCCTCTTCTACCCCCTATATCTTTCTTCCTTAGGGTCGAATGTGGATTCTAAGCCTCCTACCATTACTCTATAATGGTGTTTTCTTGCCTCTTGCCCACTAACAATGTACCATGTAACTTTAGGAGAAATAGAATCTATTTCGTGATGCATCGTCCATCCTTGGTTCATTTTATCATCTCTAGTTACCTCTCGTTACCACACGGTATACTATGCATAATCTGATGTCTGTTGCAGGTTATGGGAGCTGTGCTTAATCTATTTCAAAGTGGTTCTCTGTGTGAAAACTATCTCTGGTCTCGTGGTGCATCTTGTCCACCCTCTCCTCTACTAACCTCTCGCACTTCAAAGTGCGGTTGAGTCTATGATTGAACCACTTCCTTTTCTACGGTGTATCACTACTTAGTGTAGGATTTTTAGCCTCTCTCTCTCTCTTTCCGCTTGGAATGGTTTGATTAGGATAGGATATGTTCTACCTGCACCTTTGGATTTACTTTTGGAACGTAGATTAGGAGGAAAGAACCAACTTTCTCTTGAGGTCCATCTCAAGTTTTGCAAGTCCCACAACTTGAGAGATGGTCCCATGTTGTGCAATCACACCAAATGCCCCACTTCACAATCAGGCCATTCGGGGGTGCTGTGATTCTCGACTAACACGGTACCCTTGTTTGTACTATGTATCCACAAATGAACAAATTCCATTTCCAAAGTATGCAAGTGAAAATCAAGATTCATTTCTGTCTTTAGTAACCCAAACCTTTTTCAAGGAAACATCACCACTCTCTAGTGTGACAACTCGTGATAGTTAGATTATATTGTATTTATCATATTTCCTCAAGATTCAGATTAACATTGTGGAGAGAAGGGTCTCTTGATGTCCTTCACCGACATGGGTTACAGAATGTGTCCTCTCACCCTGGTTGAAGGCACAGCCTACAGTAGTGGGGGTAGATCAAACCCTCAGTGAGGTACTATCCACTTCTCCAATGCCCGAGTGACAAAGAGCTAGACAAATCTCATCCCCGGCTATAAAATGACTCATATCATGGTCCATTTGTCTGTAAGCATCCTGCCAGTTTCGTGATGTTGCTCGGCCCCCATGGGAGAATCAATTTGGATACCAACAACTTTATTTTGAGCTTGAAATGGATGTGCTAGTTGGTCCTGGAAACAAGATGGGTGCATGTCTAAATGGTTGAGAGAAAAGAGACAAAAAGAATAGTTGGTCAGCACTTGTTTCATAGACAGGAATGAGCATTTGGGTCTGGTTAGACACATATCAATGCTGAGAAAAATGCCAGAAAATGGAGCAGAAGAAACTAGTCTTTTTAATTAGGGAAAGGCGAGTACTACTTTTGGGCATTACTTTCACAACATTACTCTTACTGGGTTTGTTTTTTCCCAGCCTTCATTCATTCGTTATGCTCCCAAAATGGATTCATTTTCCTGGTTTCATTGGGTTTTTAAAATGCTTAAGATTAAAGACATCTCCACAGAAATAGAAACAATGTTTATCAATTCCTCATTGGAGCCAAAGACCCTAAATCCATCTATAGAAAATGAGATTGTTTCTCCGAGAAATTCTAGTTCATTTCGTGATGTGGGGAATAGACCCTATCAGGATAAATCCATCCCACCTACTGATAACCTTCAGAAATTTCCATCTCATAGCCCATTGGTCACTGGGAATGCTTCAATCATGGCTTCTGCAAGTCCTACGCTCACTATGAGCACTGATGGAGGTATTGCGAATCGGTTGATTTTATGGAAATTTCAGTGGTTTAGTGGAGCTAATCGTGTTTCTGGTAGAGCACATATGTGGCCTTAGAGGTTGTGTTGAATGGTACAAAATGGAGGGGCTGTAGAAGCATGTGAACTATGTGGTAGAACAATAAAACGAGTTGGTGCCTTGTAGAATGGGAATGAACCCTCTTGGAGCACCTGTTTCTCTACAGATGTTAATATTGTCAGGCATAGTATCCTTACCTTTATATCTTATAATTTTTTTATAATTTTCTTATTCATTTGCAATAAAATAAAAAAATATTAAACTATTAGATACTCAAACAATTGGATATTTTAACCATATGACTAGTGCAATCAATGAAACAACCCATCCTAATTTATGTTACCGACTTACAATTTGACCCTCAATCATGTCATGAACAAAACCTCATGCATTGTTTAACCCAGGTTGTCAAAACTTGGTACTCGTGTCTATTGGTTTTGCCGAGGGCTAGATGAGTTGAATAAAAAGACACTCTGAGCCCCGTAAAGGAGATGTCAAATGTCATATGTGTCCCTTGTTCTATAGAGATTCACATCAATCATTAGCTCGACCTCATTTGACCATTTGTGCTCTCTTAGCCGCTCCTCTAGGAGCCCACGTTAGTTCGTTTCACACTTTTAGGAAACTTCCAAAAATGAAAAGTTGGATTTCATTTTGACCCACCGTTTGAACCCTAAGCAACAAAATGCTTATCCACCATTGAAACCCCTAGTATTTTTACTAGAAAATTTCCTAGAACCTTCAGTTTTGGGAAAACTACTATTCTTGATAGTTTGGCAAAGGCATTTTGTAGGCCTCTGGTTGCAGTTTGACTATGTCAAACTTGACCAATTATAGATGGTCGGTTCAGAAATCTCCTCACCATTTGAAAACCATTCACCAATTCTGAATTTTATCAGTTCCAGTGAGTTCTTGGTGTATAGGAGGACACGTAGAAACTTACACATGGTGTGTTTTCCATCGGAAGACAATATTTGAAAGTGGTTTCTTAGCCTCTCGGGCCTAGAATGAACATTTTTGTAACTAGTAGGAAAACGTAAAAAGAAAGTTGTAGGACCTCCATCGGGTTATCAAACCACTATGGAAACTTGTTGACACTTGTGAATGATTGTTTGGGACTCTAACTTATGGATTTTCATGTAAAATTTAATTTTTGAAAAATATTGTTTCTCTCTCTTTCTATCTCTTTCTCTCTCCTTGGTTATGAAATGATTGAAATGAAATGAAATGAATACATGTCTCTAAACCTTATCTTTTGAATGCAAATTATAATTATTATTATATGTAAATGGGAAACTAAAAAATTAATTATGCTAGATCTAGGTGGATGCCATGCCACAATTTATCACTAATTTCATGCTCACATGTTTTTTCAGGATGCAAGTAAGATGGTGAAACAACATGGGTGTGATTCATTTTATATTGTTAGAATTTATGTATGTTAATAGAAGGAAATTTTATGTATTTTTATGTTACAATAAAGTTATTTATTAAAATTTGGCAATATGAATGAGATGTTAGTTTTAGGGGTGCTTTGGGAAATGTGCATGAAATTAAAGGTGTTCTTTTGATTCATATTTACATATGGGAAAAAGAGGGTTGGATATATATATATATATATATATATATACTATAGATATATATATATATATATATATATATATATATATATATGTGAAATGAAAGTGGAGAGGAAATTCCAACATTTGCAAAGTATGAAAAGGTTTGTAATTGAATTTCTATAATATTTTAGATGTCAGGGTTTAAGGGGATGTTCATCCACACATGAGTGTTATTTTGATCCTCAAATTTTGTATTGTAAAATTTAGATATGTATGTTAAATGAATTTGAATTTTAAATATTGTAGTGCATTTCAAGTGTTCAATAGACGATTAATTAATTAGTGTGTTGTATTCTTACCTTGTAAATGTAATAAAGAGATCTAAATGAAACACTTAACCCTAGTATAAGACTCATATATAAATACCTTTCCTATGTGAATCCTTTTAGTGTGGAAAACTAAAACCTTAGGATAAATTTCAATCACTACACTCAATGTCACCTTATGGATTAAGTAAATAATATCCCTAGTTTGAATATCAATCACTACATCATCATAAACCCAATGGTTAGGAGTGATGTGGTAAATATTTGTGGTGTAAGCAGGGTAAACACTTCCTTAGGATCTGAGTGTACTACCTTGTCTTACAAAGTTAGATCTAGAAATCAACTTCATGATCAAATGAATTCCCTATGGGATCCAGACATCACAATGGAGCTAGTGAAATAGTTTTGCTATGACTTAAACTCTTGTTAATGACTTCTTGGGCTAAATGTGTTACCTTGACTAGTGACAATTTAACACCTTGGTCTTTTACGGAGGCTTTATAAGGTAAATATGTTTTCACACCTTAATCTGATCTATAATAGGGCGTAGAGCCTTGAGTGCATATTGGAATTAAACTAAACCTCAATTAATTAGGATCTTAACTTGTGTAGAGAAAATTGTAAGTCCTTGCAAATAAAATTCATTTGAAAGATGTTAACTTAAGAGAAACTAGAAAACTAAAAACTTGGACCTGTAATCCCTTGTTATGCCCTTTTATGACATTAATAATTAAAGTAATTTCAAATGCAAAACTATGAAATGTGGGAGCATAGGATTTTACCTTGAAAACAAATAACTTGTGGTTCATGTGTAATTATAATTCTTCCAATCACATACTTTTTCAAGATGTTAAACAAGTACTATCGTAACTCTTTTTGTTATAAATTTATGCCAATAAGAAACCTAAGAAACAATGTAAATGAGATAAAAAAAAAAGTATATGTGATAATGGTTTAGGAAAAAAATTTCACTTGAAGTCGTATGGTTGATTTAAGCATTGAATTTTTTTAATAATGGATACAAATTGTTTCTTGTGGGACTAGGCATTTCAGCCAATATAGAGTCCACTAAAAAATTAAAAAAAAACTATGACATGTAAATGTTAAATTGACTCAAACTAAATTTGGAACTAAAACAGCCATAACATGAGAAACAAACCTTTAACATAAGAATGAGTTATTGGGAGACACATCATTTCTTAAAATTGACTTTAATTAAGAAATGATATATGGATAGTTATTGGATTCGATAAAGGAATCAATCATGCATCCTCCTTAAATACTTTTTCCCTGCAAAGAAAAGTAATTGAAGATTGTAAAGTAGGAAATTTTAAACCTTGTCTTTAATGTTTAATTATGTAGAAAAATGTAATGAATATGTAAACCATAAAAAGGCCATGTTGTGGAGTATGCTTACTCCATGTTTCTTACTATAATTGGGTCAAATGTCTTGGTTTATGTCGTTTGAGTATGAAATTCATGGGTACACTATGTTATCCTATTTTATGAGTGGGTTCATTTTTATGTAATTTTCTTATGCATTATTGAGTTTATCTACTTGGAGCCCTTGTGGTGTTGTGTAGTGAGCAATGTAAGTAAAAATAAAATAAAAATTATTCCTATATTTATATATATATATATATATATATATTATATTTATATATTCATGTCTCAAACATTTGGTAGATTATGGATTTGTGATGGTTTGCAAAATGGTGTTGGTGGATATATGCCGAGAGTAATGTACATATATATGTTGTTATGTGAACAACGTGTAATTGTGAACTTCACCTCTAGGAAAACACACATGTTGTGCATGTTTTATTTATGTTTGATATCATATTGATGTCTTATGAGGTGAAGTGTTCACTCTCCTTTTGTGCACTCAATATAGTTACGTATGATATACACCTCTGTGCATATATTAATATAATTATAATATATGTATTTTAGATATTGGCATTATGTGATATGAAGGTGTATTGATTCATTGCATGAAAAAATTGGTGTGAGATGAATTTGATTCTATCGTGATGTCATCATCAGTGGTGTCACCATGTTGTGATTTGTAACTTGACTATATGTTGTAATGTTAGACATTTTTTCCCTCATAAGTATAACTCTATATAATTCACCTTATGTGAAATGGTTCATACCATGGATTATGGGCATATGGTGAACATATGATCCCTGTACAATGATTACATTTGGGTGAAGTATGTGGTAATGTGATGTATCGTAAACAAAATAAATGATTAAAATAGTGAAAGTGAAGCCCATATATAAACTTGTAAGATCTAATGGTTGATAAATGTGTGAATCACCATAGACATTGATGTAGTTATGTTTATGTTATTATTATGCGATGTCAAACCCTAAGGGGAAATTCTTTTACAAATACTATTTATATGTGAATTTGTACCATTTCAGCAACCACTCAAGTTTATAAGTGACATCAAACTCAACAATCCTTTTACATAATCACTCAAATTATATGACAATAGCAGATTTTATTTGTAGGAGTGCGGGCTTTCAATGGAGATTAACTAAAGGCGGGCCATCACTATCTATTTACCAGTTTTGGGTGGTATTTCTTATTCCTTGATCAGCTTACAAATATCATGGAAACTTATACTCCTTTGTTGAGTCTCCTTATATGAGCAATGTAAGTAAATAAATAAATAAATAAATTTTTCCTCTATTTTTACTGTTATATTTGTGTGTGTAAAATCTCAGCGTTATATATGCCGAGAGGTATATATTACATATATTTATATATTATATAAATATATAGGTGCATCGTGAACTTCACCTCTACACATATTTTACAGATCATGTTTTGATTTATGTTTCTATATATATGTAAAATATGCCGAGAGGTGAAGTTCACAAGGCACCTATATATTTATATAAATATATGTAATATATACCTCTCGAAATATATGTAATATATACCTCTCGGCATATATTACATATAATTATATAATATACGTATGCTAGTTATTCTTAGAGCTTAAAACATTTGGACACTATTAGTGGAGTTTTAAATCTAGAGGAAGAAAGTGGTTTGTTGTATTTATAACTTGAATTTGAATCTTAAACCTTCAGTGAAGGTCTTCTTTCTCCCTTCGAAATGGTTTCTGCAAATAAATCTTTCACCGCGTATATTGCAGAAACCTCCTTTTACATTTAAGCCCCAAAGAGTATTATTAAATAGACAAAATAAATATTAAAATAGTGAAAGTGAATTTTGCAAAGACATATTCAAATAAAGACTCCACAATAAAAACGCTATCAAAATAGATATTCATGAACATTTTACACTATCACTTAAATATTATGTGACGTAAAACTCCAGCAAATTCTTTTACACAATCACTCATTTACATGTGATGTCAAACTTCAGTAACCACTCAATTTATATGTGACGTCAAACTCCAACAATCCTTTTACATAATCACTCAAATTATATGTGACGTCAAATTGCAGCAATCATCTTACACAATCACTCAATTAATATGTGACGTCAAACTACAGCATTCCTTTATCACCTAAAAAACAGTAGCAGATTTTATTTCGAGGAGTGCGGGCTTTCAATGAAGATCCACTAAAGGCAGGCCATCACTATCTATTAACCAGTTTTGTGTGGTATTTCTTATTCCTTGGTCAGCTTACAAATATATATACCACATTTATCCATAGCCAATAGATTTTTCTTTTCATGCCCCTCCAACACTCACATTATTGCAAATTTCTCATCCATAAGATTTTCTGAGATCTGTTTGTAATGATCGACTCCGCTGTATGAGATGTTCTGTACAAGTTTTAACCAAACACTGCACAATAATAACAAGATTATATTGAAAAAAATAAAACTTAAAAGCCGCAATATAGACTGAATTTTGAACTTTAATTCTTTGGCAACTTACATGGGCATGGAAGGAAAGCAAGACGATGCAGTTGCCTCTGTAAATATCAGCAGTTTGTATGTTGAAATACTCAGCTTCAATTACTTGGTAGATCTTTGAAAGATGGCGTGGCATTTTGAAGCTGGTAATTCCTATGACGATTTCATTGCCATACAATCTCACCTCCACAAACACATTAACATCATCCGGGCAGCTTTTACTGGCTAATAATTGATCTCTATTTGTTTTCAACTCTTCGACTCTTTGGTGCAGTTTCTCAATGTACTTGATGGTTTCTTCGATTAAACAGTACCCTGCAACCTGAGACAATAAAAGATGATTTTAGTTTCAAAATCATTACCACAAGAGAAACAGTCTATACTATTGAGCAGTACCTTAATGTTACCGGGGATTGGAATCATGGCTGCGAGTGTTGCAAGGAATTGGGTCATTCGTTTTCTTCTCTTCTGTTCAGAACAGATTATTCTTTCTATTCTTTTCCTTTTATTTGCAGCTGCAATAATCTCAGTGGATTGAATTTCTCTTTTCTCAATCTCATCCGCCATGATCTCAATTTTTTTACCTTGTTTCTGTCGAATCTCATTCGCCATGATAACAGTGCATTCACTTTCTCTTGTCTCCATCTTATCCTCCGTAATCTCAATGCCTTCACCTTCTCTCTTCCCAATTTCATTTGCCATGGTCTCAATGCATTCAGTTTCTTCCTCCTCGATTTCATCCGAGTGTCGCTTCCCAATCTTATTCCCCGTGATATCCATACATTTACAGTCTCTCTTCTCAATGTCATCTGCGGTGATCTCAATGCATTCACATTCTCGATTCTGAATCTCATTAGCCATGTTCTCAGGGCATTCACTTTCTCTCTTCTGGATCTCATCTGCCATAATCTTCTCAATCTCATTCGCCATGAAGTTGGTGCATTCAGTTTCTCTCTTCTCAATCCCATCCCCAATGATCTCAGTTAAAAGGTTATCCCAATTAAACTCGGGCCAAAACTCAGGAATCTGATTACAATCCATGGTAACCTTGTTCAATCAAGTACTTAACAACCTTTAAACTTTTCTGGCTGAAGAAAACATTATATGTCAATTGAAGAAATAAATAGCTTAAATTTAACATGACTGAGTGGTTTTTCTAGTGATCGGTCTGATTAAAGGCCGCTTTCTATGCAATAAACAATTATTAACCGGTGGAAAATGTAAAGCATTTATATTACTACCGTGCATTATAACATTCAATTCAACGATAAATGAATCCCTTGCACTTACAATCACCACTCTGAACAATTATTGGGAGCGAATTCCTTGTCTTGTGGCGGAAATTGAAATTTAAATGTTATAATACTAATGAAATCATTGTTTCTTATTCAAATAATATAAACATGATTCCCTCTAAGAGATTACTTATTACAACGCTCCAGATCAAAATTTAGAAGTCCACATCTCATAATAATAGAATTTTACTCTTACATTATTGAAGGATTCCATGCGCGTTTTTGAATTAGATTTTTTACTTTAGCACGATTTTTACTATTTCAAAAAGTGGAGTACACATATTTTTTTATTAGACTATCTTGGGATAAACATATACATTTGAATGTGTTTACAAATATGGCAGTGACCTGTGATTAGTAATAGATATACAAATTGTTGTTTCCATTATTGGCGATTTATAGCTACGTGAAAATTAAGGTACACAATATTTCATAGTTGTCTTTGTCTACACAATTTCAGTTGTGGATTGGAAGCCATTAGCCTTAACTTTGAAACCTTTTCCCCTAAGATTGAAGCATTCACATTTTTTACTAACCCTAGCTTCAGAAATTTCACTGAATAGACAACACATGAATTATTCTAGGACACCAAACCTAGAGCTTTCACACTACTTCTACCAAGCTACAAAAAACAGCCCCTCCCTGACCAAGCTTAGTGACATCATCCTTTAACATGTTTAAATCGGTTATGCGTAATGATCACGTATGTTAGCACAGGCCCCAACAAAACTCAAACCTGGGACCTACCCACACCTACCAACCATCGCGCCACACATCATTTTTCATTAATGTTTTGAAAAAGTTGAATTTGTTCATGCATGCAAACATATGTGAGAGTTAGACATACCTGTTTAAATCACATTGTTTGGGTTAGATAAGTTACTGAGCTCTCCAAGGGTTGACCCCCAATCTGCTAGTTCCCTATATCCCATTTTTAATATTCAATCAAACATTTTCTCAATCGAGATAAGATGGGATTCTCTACAAACACACTATTAAGAGCTCGTAAAAAATAGAGCATTCACCAATTTCGAATCATCAACATGTTGGATCATAAAAAATAGACCACCTTTCCCATGTTTGTAAATCAGGGTTACATAATCACTACTAGTCACGTAAAATCACTAAAAAAAGTTTATTAACTCCACAAAACTGTAGAAATTAAGGACATAAAATAACAACCAACATAAATAAAATAAAGAATTGCAAATAAAACATATTATTGCAAACTCAAATCGGTACTTCTCTATTTGTTCTTCTAGTTCCAGAGCTTTGACTCAATACAATCTCTCTGAATGTATTTGATATATCAAAACACTTACAATTGCCTCTAATAAATAAATGGCTTCATCTAACAATAAAACAATCAACTCATAAAAATAGAGCTAAAAAGCACAAGCTTTTGTGCAATACAAAGCATTTTATTTATTTGCTTTATTATTTTTTCATAAAAGTAGGAATCTAAAAGCGAACTACCTAAAAAAATTAATAGCATGTAAAAAACAAACTACTTTTTATTTTTCTTGGGGTAAAATTAAACTGTTTTTTATAACACTCCCCCTAAATTTTGACCTTCAAACTTTAATTCTTCTAGAGTTGAGTGTGAACTTCCAAATCTGACATATTCCTGATCAAAAATCCCAAACAATTTCTCAAATACTCAAAAAATTCATTTCCCAAAGTTTTTGTAAAGATATAAACAAACTGATCTTCGGATCTGTAAAATTCAAGACAAATTTCCTCATTGTTAACCAAATCCCTTAGGAAGTGATACCTCATTTCTATGTGCTTGCTCCTATTGTGAAAAACATGATTTTTGGTCAATATTGTTGCTGAATTGTTGTCGAAACTCTGTGTGGCATCCTCTTGATTCTGCCTCAAATCTTTCAACACTCTTCTCATTCAAACAACCTGACATGCTACTCATGTTGCTATTAGATACTTTGCTTCTACTAAAGATAGTGTGACTATGAGATGCTTCTTCGATGCCCATGAGACTACACCTGCTCAAAAGAGAAAATCATAGCCGGATGTGCTCTTTCTGTCTTCATAAATTTTGGCACTGTCACTGTTTGTGTAAACTATGATTTTGAATTCATCTGATGTTGAATACAAAATTCATGATTCTTAGTTCCACATACATACCTCAAAATCCTTTTTCTAGCTTTCCAATGTGATTCTTTCAGAGATTCCATGAACCTTGAGATGAGGCTCACATTATACATAATATTCGGCCTTGTGGCCATCAAATACATTAGACTTCCAACTAGCCTTTTGAACAATATTAGATCTATAAATGATCCACTATCATATTTTCTTAACTAGAAACCTACTAGAACAAGTGTTGGTGCTGAATTGTAGTTCAACATTTTAAATCTCTTCAAAACATCATTAGCATACCTTGCTTGTGAAATAAAAACTATAGCTTCTGATTGTTGAAATTCTATACCCAAATAATAGTGCATCAGGCCTAGATCTGTCATCTCAAATTATTTCTTCATAGCTGATTTGAATAAATCTATAGATAGATTTCTAGTGATGATTAAATCATCCACATATACACAAATAATCATAATTTTACCTTTCTCATTAATCTTGATGTATAAGGTAGGCTCACTACTACTCCTACTGAAACCATTCGGTATCAAATAAGAATGAATCCTTCTATACCAAACTCTAGGTGCTTGCTTGAGATCATAGAGCACTTTTTCAACTTGTATACCTTTCCTTCATGACCTTCAATCTCATAACCTTCTAGCTGATTCACATAAAATTCTTCTTCAAGAAAACCATTTAGGAATGTTGATTTTATATCCATCTGATAAATAGGCCATTTTTTTGAGTTGAAATTGCTAAAAGAATTCTTACTATGTCCAAATATGCTACAGGTGCAAGTGTCTCATTGTAATCTACTCCATATTGTTGTGAAAAACTCTTGTAATGAACTTTGCTTTATGTTTTTGTACTTTACCATCAATAGTATATTTGGTCTTATAGACCAACTTCACTCCTATCATGTCCTTTCCTTCTGTAATATCTACCAATTCCCATGTCTTATTCTTCTCTAAGGCGTCTATCTCATCATCCATGGATTGAACCCAAACTTCATTCTCTATGGCCTCTTCAAAGTATACTAGATCTACTACTTGAGAAAACAATGTAAAATCTGAAAATGCACTAGTTTTATATACATTATAAATCTCACATAGATTCCTTGTTTTCTTCTATAAAGGGCTATCTAATGATGGACTATGTTTCACTGAAGGAGTAGGTTTTGGTGTTCTTTGTTGGATGGTTGAAGATGATTGAAATATTGGAGATATTCTAGATGTAGATGGAGGTGTATTTTTGTGCTACAACTTGTGGTGCATATGCAAGATTTGAAGAAGATACAATACCTCATTTCCCTTTGCTTTCATTTTCCATATCATCACGAGGAGTAGTTGCTACTACTAACTTTTTTCTCAATACTTCCTTTCTCATGCCTCATTTTTAACAAATGTTATATCTTTGCTGATTATGAAATTTCTGGTAACTAGAGTGAACAACTCTTAAGATTTTGTATGCTATGAATATCTAACAAATATGCATTTTTCTCCTTTTTTGTCTAACTTCTTCCTTTCCTCATTAGGCACATGTGTGTGTGCCACACAACCAAAAACTCTAAAATGAGAAACACCATGTTTCCTCTTAGTCAACCTTATTGAGGAACCATGTTTTCAATTTTTTTTGTTTCACACATATTTATGATGTAAACAATAGTTGTTAATGCTTCTACCCAATACTCATTTAAAAGAAGTTTTTCCTTAATCATATTATTTATCTCTGCCACATCATTCTATTATGGTGTATACCTAGTAGTAAACTTCTTGTGTATACCATGATATCTATAAAAATTCAGAAAAGCATTGGAAACATACTCACCTCCTCTGTCTGTCCTCAAAAATTTGATGTAGTACCCACTTTGATTTTCCATTAAAGCATTGAACTACTAAAATATATAAAAATGATCTTTTTTATGTCTCAAAAAGTACACACTACATGTCTTCCTTGTATAGTCATCAATGAATGTCATAAAATATGAGTAACCTCTAATGGAATTTGTTTACATCGGTCCACATAAATATGAATGAACAATTTCAAGTAGTGCACTTATTATTTTTGTTTTGCCAACTAGGAAGGACTCTATGTGTTGCTTCCCAAAAATATAACCTTCACCAAATCTATCTGGTTGTTGAATCAAAGACAAACCTTTCACCATATTTTTTTGTGTAATAAATTCAAACCACCAAAGTTTAAATGACCAAACTTGAGATGCCATAACCACGATTCATATTTTTCAACTAACTGAAATGTTGATTCAATCTCCTTAGCTCAAGAATGATCTGTAGTATGAACTTTGGATGTGGTTGGTATAATCTTCAAAGGAAACATTTTGTTGCTTTTCATCTTCACTTTAGCAATCACCTGGGTACTTGGATCTTTATCCATAATTAGACATTCATTATCTTCAATGTAAACTCTATATCCATTTTGTACCAATTGCCAATGCTCATAAGACTATGGTTCAAACCTGCAACCTAATAAATATCCTGCATAATCTTTTTCTTCCCCTTTTTAGTTAGAATGATGATTGTTCCTTTTCCTTTTACAATAATTGTATTATTATTCTCAAGGGTAACTTCTGTCTTCATTAACTCATCAAAAATAGAAAATAAATCTAATTTACCTGACATGTGATTACTGCAACAAGAATTCAAATACCACACATCACTAGGACTTTCTTGTGATACATTACACTCAATATGTGATGTATCAAAATATTTTTGCATGCAATAAATATGGATCTTGAATTAGATCTCCCAACCTGATTTTGATTCTCTGTGTTTTGTCATACTTCTTTCTCCTGCATTCATAAGCATAGTGCTCAAATCTCTTGCAATAGTGACACTGCACATTCAACTTATCCTTTCTTTGACCTGAAATATTATTATGATTGTGCTTTTGACTATGTGCTCTTCCACTTGAGTTTGATGGACCGCTATTGCATCCTCTATATGAACTTCTTCCTCTGCCTCTAGGGCTGAAATTTCCTCTTCCTCTTCCATGATTTCTTGATACATATGATGAAAAATCTTGATCTACAATTGCATGTAATCTATTCAACCTTTGTTCATGATTTATTAGTGATGCATGTAACTCATCAATTAAAAATGACTTATATCATTAGTTTATTTAATATCAACTACCAAAGGGTCAAATTTTGTAGGAAACTTCTAATAAATTTATCAAAATCCTTCTGTCTTCAATAGTTTCACCGTGAGATTTGATTTGATTGAATAAACCAACTACAAAAGTAAAGAATTATTATACAGAATCTAAATCTTTCATTGACATATTTTCAAAATCTCTATGAAGTAATTGAAGCTTGGTGGTTTTTACTTTCTCTTTACTATAGTGCCCACTTCCCTTTGACACCTTTTTGATACTAACCATGATACTGTTTGACATTATATATTATGGACATGATTATGGACTTTATTTTAGTATGATGTTATATGTTAGATCATGGATTATTGTTGACTTGATTAAGTTATGATGTATGATGATTATTAGAGACATTTTCGATATTGATGTTGATATATTGTTTGACATGGTTATACTATGGATGTTGCTTAGACATGTGATATTTGGATATTGTGAGTTGACCTAGAAATGGAAATTATTTGATGATGATATAGTTGTTGAGTAAAAATTGTAAATGATATTATTGATTGCTTGGATGTTATTGTTATCCATATATCTAGATGATTTTAGAATTTTATTTATATTATTTTGGATGTGCTGATATGGCCATGAGGCCGAAGGAGGTATTCATGTTTTATAAGTTAAAATATCACAACAAACATTGGGTGATTGGAGACCAACCACATTGGAATTCTATATGAATTCAACAAGGTCACCATGGAAACTTGTATTTGTTTGTGCGTGTTTGTGTGTGTTAGGGATTCCCATGGGGGGTCACCTTTAAATGTTACCAAGGGGTTATGTGTATTTATTTATTCATTCCTTTTTTATGTTTGCTTGTGTTTATTTTGTGATGCATTGACCCTTTCATTATTCATTAAATGATGTGTAATATTGTGAATAAACATGTTCTTAAGTTAATTAATTAAAATATATCATAATAAAATAATTAATAGAGTTTTTGGCTTTGAATTAAAGTGTGCAAGTGATGAGTAAGTTAACTTTTGAGTGTGAAACACTCCACCTTCTTGGAAATTAGAAATTGTTCTTGGAGGCTGATTTTGGAGGCTTGTGGGACAAGTTAAACTTGTCCCATACCTCTTCAATTTACTTACCAACCATACCTATGGTTTGGGGGTTAAAATTATAGTTTTATAATGCTTTTTGAGAAGGAAAATTTTAATTTTTAATTGTACTTTTCTTACAGAGGTTTAATTTCAATCCTTTTGGGTGTGGGTTGGATTTGAGTATATAAGTAAACTGTCATATTATTCACCCACCTATTTATTATGCATTGGAGAATGAAGTTTACTTTTGGGTTGGGGTTGAGGATGTGTGATGTGGCATCCTACATGGATCCATCTCATCCTCTTCTCTTCCCTCTTCTATTAAATTCGAATTGCTTGCCTTGTTTTGGGTTGCTTCACTTTTGGGAAACTTCTTTTGGGGAGAATTCTTTGCTTTTTTTGAGCTCTTGCTCATGAAAAGTTTTTGCGAAGATAGTTACATGCTTGTGCTTGGCTGATTTGGATTGATCAGATTGAGATAAAGCTTGTTGTATTGGAACTTGGAACAACTCCATCATGGAGAGGTAGGAACTTGGCTCTTGAGATGCTTCTTTTTATTTATGAAATTGTTTTGTTGTGAATGTTTTGGCATGTTTTTAGCATGTTGGGTAGATGGCCTAGGTATGGTGTGGGAGAAGACTATGGGGTTCATTTTGTGGAAATCACAAGTGTTTTGGGAGGTATAAGTGTGGAGGGAGTTAGGATTTGGGTTCCACCTTACAAAAAATAACTTGCATTTATTTACTCATTATGGGGATCCATAAGAGGTTGGGGAGGCATAAGGAAATGTGAGGAATAAAGGGTACTTGGGGAGGCATAAGGGCATGTCAGGGCTTTGATATAATATATTTTGATGGTTTGAAATTAGTTGGTGATACCCATTTCCCCTTTAGGATGCATAAGTAGCATCCCACATAGTTTCTGCTCATTTGACTTGCTTAATGAATCCTTAGTGTTGTTTTTCATGCTTTAATGTAGTTGCAAACTACATTCTATTTGGACTGTGTCTTAAAATGTGAAATTTTCATGTGTTTTTATGGAAGCTGTTGTTTCCATAAGTTGAATCACATCTTCTATTTATTTTTGGTTGGGACTCACGGGCCAATGAAGAAGGATGACTTCTCCTTGTCATTGGTTGTATTGGATGGGTGGAGAGAGTTGCCTTTCTCTACTCTTTTTGTGATCAGCATTGAAAGAATGATAAATCTACATGTTGTTGTTATGAAGCAAAGGAAAATGAAATAAAATAGTTGACAGATCATTGTTGAGATAAATCTTATTGTAACCTTCCCACTTGAAGTGGATGAACTCGTATATGTTTTGTAATGGAAATATGTTGTATTGAATATGAAAGTTGTAAATTGAAATGTGAAAGAGATATACTCCGTTTCTATTTTTGAAAGAAAGAATTGTATTCTATATGATGAATTTTAGGAATGAAAGAAAGAAGATGTAAGTTGCCTTTTAGAATCAATAAATGAATGTATTACCTTTCTCAAATTACATTGTTGTATTGAATCTGATCATTTCAATGTATTTGAAATATTTGTTTGAAAGGAAGAAATGCCTGTGAGAAAAATATAGAATTTTGTCTTTTGAAAGGTGTAAAATTTGAAATCAGAATTGTATTTTGGTTTTTAGTAGTTTGATTTGAATCAAATAAATGTTTTATATTGGAATTGGAATGTATTCTAATACTTGGAAGAAGAAAATGGAAAATAGACCCTTTAAAATTTGATCTTTTTTTGTATTTTCAAACTGGCAATTATTTAATCTAAAATACAAAGACTGAACTTGCAACAAATAAATAACAAATGAAACATTAAATTGGACATAATAAGATCTAAAAAAATTCATCTAGACATTAACACTTAAGAATTTCTTAGAAAACTTATCAAACTCGGGATCAAATCGTTTCACTGTCATTTTGTTATCAAAGCTTTAAATTTTTAAATTGTAGCTCAATCAAAGAAACTTACCTTAAAAATCCATCGTAAATCCATCTAAGAACAATTCTCCATGTTTAATGGAAAAGTTGAGGGAGGAAGAAGATCAATTGATTAAAAATTCATAAGTTAAAATTTACCAGTTTTCCTTTTAAAAGCATGCACATCGTTTTCATAAAATTTACCCCTTAAACTTTATTAAAATTAAAATATTATGATTCTTGTATAAAGAGGGCTTTGAGATGTTTCCAAAAAGTCCTCAATTTCTCAAAACTAAGTTCTCAATCAAAATTTATTTCCTTCTAAAGTTTTCCTTCATTTGGCGTCAAAAATAAGTCCAACTGTCAAAAAAAATTATCAGGAAAAATTTCCTTGGCGGACCCGCAGGCCCGAAGTTTACATTAGCACCTTTTTGGACAAAAAATGTCAATGGAATTAATTTCCCCACCGCTTCGCTGACCCGCAAGACTTTCTTTCGTCAAAAATCACCTAAGTTAAAAAGAATTTTTTTGGGAAAAGTTTCCTAATTTTCTCGCTGCCCTACTTACCCACAGCCAATCTGATGTTCTACATGTGGATTCATGAGGTAATGGTGGAGGCGTGGAACCTGTTTAAACCTTAGTGTTTTCAAAATTAAAATTTAGAAAATTTTATAAGTTTTTTCTCCATGGCCCACTTCCCTTCGACACTTTTGATAATCAATATTGTTGACTATATTATGGACATTATTATAGTTTTGATTTAGTATGGTGTTAGATGTCAGGATCGGATATTGTTGACTCGATTCATATATTTATGATGCTTAGAGAATTTTATATAGATTTTGACCTTTGACACTTTTTATACATGGTTATATATATATTTATGGATATTGTTAGGACATGTGATATTTTGATATATGGTGTTAGAATGAGAAAATTGAGTTTAAAATTGATGATTATATATGATGCATGATGAAATTGTAAGTGATATTGTTAATTTTGGATGTTGTTGACATTTATATATATATTTATGATTTTAAAATTATATTATATTCACTTGGATGTTTGGATATGGTCATGACAGAAAAGGGGTTTAAAATTGTAGGTTAAAATATCACAACAAACATCGGGGATTGAGATACCAACCACATTGGAATTCTAGATGTTGTTGTGATTTATATATAATGAGTATCATTCATGGATGTTCGGATATGGTATTAAGGGGTATTAAGTGTGTAGGTTTGATCACAACAAACATCGGGGGATTCCATGGAAGGGGGATGAATTTTAAATGTGACTTGTATTGTTCGTGTGTGTGTGTGTTTGATTTATTTGATTCCTAGGGGGATCACCTTGAAATGTGACCAAGGGTTATGTGTATTTATTTACTTGGTTCCTTTTATTGATGTTGCATGTGTTTATTTTATGGTGCTTTTACACTTTCATTAATTATTATATGGTGTGTAAATTTTGTGAGTAATCATATTGTTAATGTAAATAAATCAAATATGTCATAAGAAGGTAATTATGAGACTTTTTGGCCGTGATTTTAAGTGTTATAAGTAATGTGTAAGTGTTGTAAGAGATGTGTAAGTGATGTAAGTTAACTTTTGAGTGTGAAACACTCCACCTTCTTGGAAATTTGAAATTGTCCTTCGAGGCTGATTTTGGAGGCTTGTGGGACAAGTTAAACTTGTCCCATACCTCTTAAATTTATTTACCAACCATACCTATGGTTGGAGTGTGTAAGTAGACTGTCATTTATTCACCTGCTTATTTATTGTCCCTTAGAGATTGAATTTGACTTATGAGTTGGAGTTGAGGATGTGTCATGTGGCATCCCACATGGATCCACCTCATCTTCTTATATATATTTGAATTCCTTGCCTTGTTTTGGGTTACTTCATTTTTGGAGACTGGATTCTTGGGTGAATTCCTTGTTGTTTTGGGAGCTCTTGTTTTGAATTTTTTTGGGAAGATTTTTGCATGCTTGTGCTTGGTTGTTCTTGGATTTCTTACATTGAGATAAAGCTTGCTGATTTTGGAACTTGAAACAACTCCATCATGGAGAGGTAGGATCTTGGATCATGAAATGCTCTTCTTTTATAAATTAAATGTTAATGTGTGAATGTTTTGGCATGTTTGTGGGCTATTGGGTAGATGGCCTAGGAATGGTGTAGGAGAATACTATGGGGTTATTTTGTGGGAGGCACAAGTGTGTTTTAGGGAGGTATAAGCATGGTGGGAGTTGCGATTTGGGTTCTACCTTAAAAATAAATAGATTACATTTATTTACTCGTTATGAGGTGCCATAAGAGGTTGGGGAGGCATAAGAAAATGGTAGGAATAAGGGGTACTTGGGGGAGGCATAAGGGCATGTCAGGGATTTGAAATGATATACATATATATATATTATATATAGTTTGTCCTCAGGTGGTGATACCCATTTCCCCTTTGGGAGGCATAAACAACATCCCCCATAGTTTCTTTCTCCTTTCTCTTGCTGGATGAAGCCTCAGTAATGTTTGTCATGATTTAATGTATTTGTAAACTACATTCTATTTTGGACTTTGTTTTCTTGTGGAAATGTTGCTTGTGTGTTTGTGGAAGACTGTTGTTGCCATGAGTTGGATCACACCTTTTATTGCATTGTGGTTGGGGCTTGGGGTCCAATGAAGAAGGATGGATTCTCCTCTTCATTGGATGTCCTGGTTGGGTGGAGAGAGTTTCCTTTCCCCCACTCTTGTTGTGATCAAATTGGAAGAATGAGAAATCTGCATGTTGTTTTTGGAGCAAGGAAAAAAAAATAGTTTGATAGCCCCTTGTGAAATGAAATCTTATTGTAACCTTTTCCACTTGAATTGGATGAACTTGTATATGTTTGTAATGGAAATTTGTTGTAGTGGTTATGGAAGTGTAAAATGGAATGTGAAGGAATGAAATATTTTGTATGTTGTATTTTGAAATCAAATGGAAGGGAAATTGTAAGAGTTTCATTTGAATTAATGGATGTGGTTTTGTCTTGTCAATATGATATTATTCCATTGGAAATATTTGTTTAGCATCACTTTGAAATCCTAGTTTGGAAAGTGGAAAAGTGAAACACGTGAGAAGAAAATGTATTATTTTGCACTGTGTATAATATATGATTTTGGAAAGAATAAAAGAAGGAAGTTGTAAAGTTTTCTTTTGGAATACATAAAGGATTGCATAACCTTTCTCAAATTTTATCATTGTATTGAATTTAATCATCTAGTTGTGAGTTGTAATCTCTCTTTGAAAGGAGAAAATGCATATAAAGGAAGTGTAATACTCTGTCTTTTGAAATATGTGAAAATTTGAAATCAGAGATGTGTTTTAGTTTTTAAATAGTTGAATTGAATCAACTAAATGTATTAGATTAGAATTGGAATATACTATAATACTTGTAAGAAGAAAATGGAAAATAAACCCTTTAAAAAATTTGATCTTTGTCTTGTATTTTCGAACTAGAAATTATTTAATCCAAAATGCATAAACCGAACCTACAACAATGAAATAAAACTAAACACTTAAATTGAAGTAGTTTTCCCTAAACAAATTCAATTAGACAAAAATACTTAAAGGAAATCTTTCAAAACCTAGCAAAATCGAGTTTAAAGCTTTCATAGTCATTTTCTGTCAAAATTGTAAAATTTTGAATTGGAATTCAATCACATAGATCTACCTCACAAACATATCCTAAATCTACCTAAGAAAAATTATCCATGTCTATTTGATATGTTGAGGGAGGAATAAGAACAAATTGAGCAAATTTAATAAGTTCAATTTTTACCAATTTGCACTGTAAAAGCCTGCAGATTGTTTTCTTGAAATTGACCCCTTAAACTTTATCAAAATAAAAAATAAATGAATCTTGTGCAAAGAGGACGTCAAAAAAAAAAATTGAGAAAATTTTCCTTGGTGGGCCCATGGGCCCAAATTTTTCCCTTGGAGTTTAGAAATTTTTTTGAAAAATTTACAAAATTTTCCTTTCGGCCCACAGCCAATTAGAAGTTACCACGTGGCACCACGAGGTGTCAATAGGGGAAGTGGATCCCTTTTTAACTTATGCTTCTAGAAAATTTTGGAAAATTTTCCAAATTTTCCCCGCAACCCCGTATGGCCCGCAACTAATCAGGTGATGCCATGGCATCATAATTCATCACCGGAGGAGCGGGTCCATTTTTTCCTTTTTTTTTGTATTTATGGAGAAATTTTTTTGAGAAAAGTTTCCTATTTTTCCCGCCACTCCATCAGCCACAGTCATTCCGGAGCTACCATGTGGCATCACGAGGTGCCGGCGGAGGCACAGGTGAAGGTGATCCTTTTTACCCTTCGGGGCGTTAAATTTTTTTCTCCTCGGTTGCCCCTTTTTTCCACGTTGGCTTAGGTGCGTGGGCATAAAGTGGCCTCTCGACCCATGTGGGAATTTTTCAAATGTTCCCACCACCCCGCTTTTCCCCGCGTGGATTATGAGGCACCACATTTTCCTTACGGACCCATGGAGTGTGAGCACAAAGGTGGTTTTTCTCCCCCATGTGGGAAATTTTCCAAAAGTCTCCCGCAGCCCGCAGACCTGCCCTTTGGGAAAATTTTCTCTCTCTAGGCCCGTAGGCTTGCTCTTGGGGAATATTTTCACCCCAAGGCACACCGGCCCATAACTTGAAAAATATGAGGATTTAGGAGGACTTCTTTATATCATTAGAAAGGTGAGGAAATTTCTTATCCAATGGGAATGATTTAGGGAAATTTTGTGTGTACTCATTTTGAGAAAAATTAAGTTAAACATTTAAGCCTGTTAGAGACTGAGGTATGGTGAGGAATTACGCTCTAAACCTAATTAAACATTCTAACCCTAAATTTTGGACCTTGTGACCTCTAATATATGTTAACAAAAGAAAAGTACATTCTAGTGGATTAGAATTGACCTAGAACTTGTTAGTGACAACTGTTGTCTTGTAACCTAGTTGTAGACTCCTTTAAACAAAAAAATTATTCCATAATTTTCCTAACTAATCCTAGGTTGTTCTTGGGTCTCAAGTGGGTTGTTTTTATCGGGCATCACAATTTTCTTTGGGAAAATTTTCTAAGTTATCCTACCGACCCATGACCAATGGATGACTGACACGTGGTGCCTTGGGTGTCAGTGAAGGCACGGATCATTTTGATCCCTTAGTGCTTTTTAGCAAAAAGGAGAAAAGTCTAAAAATTCTCCAGTAGCCTGAATTTCTGCCAGAGTTGGGAAATGCCAACACGTGTCCTTTCGGGCTTGCGGGCACGTGGAGGCAAATTATCTTTTGTCCCAAAAGGGAAAAAAATGCTAAAGTTATCCCCACTCCATTGGCCCGCATATGGGAAAATTTGCTTCCCCACCCCATCGGGCCACATTCATCCTCTGGGAAAATTTCACTCTGAAGTTTGAAAACCCAAATTGGGGAAAATGTTCTCCCCTAGGCCCAAGGACTCGCTCTTTGGAAAATTTTCCTCTCAAGCCGACCCATAACTTGAGAAATATGAGGAGTTAGGAGGACTTCTTTATATCAATGGAAAGGTGAGGAAATTTCCTATCTAATGGGAAAGTTTTTGAGAATTTTTGAGTGCATTAAATTTGAGAAAAATATAGTTGATTCTTCTTAGCCTATTAGAGAGTGGTATAGTGAGAAATTACCCTCTTAACCTAATTGATTAATCTAGCCTTAATTTTGGACCTTGTGATATTTTATAATTATCATATTAATAAAACTATAAGCTATTAATAATGTTTGGATTGAAGCTTGCTTGTGATAATTGTTTTTTGGCTACCTGATTGTAGACTCTTTCAAACAAAAAAAATTATATCTTAATTTGTCCTAACTAATCCTAGGTTGTTTTAGCGGGTGTTACATTTACCTTCAAACAAAACTTGGAGAGTTTCCCATGCAATTTTTCCTTTACTTCCTATTGCCACTTTGGGTAAGATGCTTTCATGAATGGCTTGATGAATGAAGAAAATAATTTTTTTCATCTTTTTTTCTTAATTCCTTCAAAGTGTCTTTCTCTTCCTATGTGATAGTGTGTTATATGTTTTTGCATTTGCATGCTCTATGTAACCATTATTTATGATTTCCCACACATCCTGAGAATTGAATAGTTAATTAGAAACCAGTTGAAAATTTTCACGCTCTGCTAATAATTTGTAAAAATTAGGCAAATAAAATAACAACTAACATAAATAAAACAAATAATTGCAAATAAAACATATTATAGCAAACTTATATCACACTTGTGTGCATATATTTCTTCTTCTAGTTCCAAATCTTCGGCTGAATACAATCTCTCTGAATGTGTTTGATATATCAAAACACTTACAATTGCCTCAAATAAATAGATGGCTTTATCTAACAATAAAACACTCAACTCATAAAAATAGAGTTAAAAAGCACATGATTTTGTGAAATACAAAGCATTTGATTTATTTTTCTTTATTAGTTCTTCCTAAAAGTAGGAATCTAAAAGCGAACTACCTAAAAAAATTAAAAGCATCTAAAAACAAAACTAATTTTTTCTTTTTTTTCGAGGGCAAAATTAAACTATTTTTTCTAACAAAAACCTCTTCAATTTTGAACCCTAGAATAATTTTATCCTAAAAACCTCACTTCCTACACATGGATTTTCATTTTTATTTGCTGTTTAAATAAATGAGAAACCCAACACCTATATTCTAAAATATCAAACTTGACTTGGGAAAACTATCATATCAATAAATTGAGTAAAATATGATTAATAATTAATAAAAATAAAATATCATAACTACTTAGTATACTTTGACATACAATTACCCGAGATAAAATAGAATACTACTTAAAAAGTAATTCATAAGCCAAAGAGTTAAATGTCATTAAAAGTGACACTATCACATGGATTTTGACCCGAGGATAACATCTTAATTATGTTTTTCAATTCATTCATAATGTTAATCAATGTAGTTATTATAGATTATGGAATATTAGTAGTCTACAATAGCCTAGAATAGAATCAAGGCAGTAAATAATATTGAAAATAAGTTATAGAAATAGATGGAATTCGAATAGATTATTGAGAAGTTAAAAACATTGAGAAGAAGAAAGTTGGTTATATTAAATATATTGATAAAAAGAAATAAATTAATTTCGAGAAGCAAGAGAATTGTCAACAATACTAAAAAACATGAGGATAAATAGTTTCATAATAATATATGAAATGACTACATGACTAGACATATAAGGTAATTCATAAAGGAATGTGATGCTCATGAGAATTCATATATCCAATTTTCACCCTTTAAGGGTTATCTTGTAATATATTCCAATTATTATCCTTTTGACATAAGGTCATTTTTGAACACCTAATATAACATTAATAAAAGTGACAATTTGGATACAATTCTCAAAATATGTTCTGTAACTTAAATAAGGTCTTCACCGTTATCATATCTTTATCATCTTATGTAATTTGTTTGCCCAAAATAATTTCAGCACCACTATAAATTTTAGAGACATTCAAAATATTTTTATTCCAAGAGTTATTATTGAGAAGAGAAACTGATCGATGATCTATAAGGTTCAAATTTATTCTAGCACTCCTTGATGCAATACAATTCATATTCACATGTAATCTTGTGTCAACTGAAAATATATTACACTAGGAAAATAGGATAATTCTATTAATGCACATTATTTTTTTGGATTAGACTATTCAGACATATTTTTCACATCCTTCAAGTGTGCATATAATATATTTCTATTTTGTGCCCTTCCTTTCAGGGTGAATACATTTTTGTTTATACATAGTTTTTAAAGTCATATTTATTTTATGAGTAAGGAGATGGGAGCTAAAGAAGGAAAAAATGTGAAACAATAGAAAACATGTGTGTAGTCTTTTATGTTTGGTTTTGTAATTAATAAATGAAAAATATTTATGCATATGTGGTTTCATGAAATGTATACATGTTAATAATCCTTCGTATTTTTAAAAATTGTTGATTTTATTTTTAATTTTCCTCACCAAAATCCGAGGTTTTATATATAAAACCTCCTTTCATGGTTTTTAAATCATCATATTTCCTCAAATATTCATCTCCAAATAACTACGAAGTTTGTATTGTAGTAAATTTGGCAATTCCATTTTCTAGAAGATGTAAAAAATGTTGTTTTCTATAAATTACAAAAAAAATTGTAATAATTTTATAGTTGTAATTTAAATTTTATTTAAAACATGTTTTTTATGGTTATTACAACTCCTCCACAAGAAGATAAAACCCTCAAAATCCTAAAAATCCTCATAGCCATCATAACACACCTTTCCCTCCTACAGTTGAACTAGACCACTCAAGTATTCATTAGGATTTAGTTGCACATATAGTGGAGAAAAGGATACAAATATATGAATTTATTTTGTTAATGAGTTAAACTCATTCCACTAACCGCAACTTACATTCCTTAAAAACACATTGGATTTATAATTAGTTGAGGTTCACCAAAAATGAGTCAAATTGATTGGTCGAAATCCTATAAAGAGAGTTGTAATGCTTATTATGCCAAAAAAGTATCAATTTGGTAATAAAAGATAAAATAATTTTAAAATATCTCATTTTTACACTACCTACTATCCCTAGTAGCATTACTAATTTTCCTTTCAGATGAAAACACTTTTCTATCCACCAGTATAACCACAATTTTATAAAAATAGTTTTTGTGACTAATATTGCATTGTTTTCATATTCCACCTTGTAACAAGAATGAGTTTCCATTCTAAATTTAGATAAAATTCTATTGCAAGTTAATCCTCAATGATATTATAACCAATTTTAACTACTTAGATCTTCATCGCTGATGAAAATTCATTACATAGGATAGAGTGTGTGCACATCATGCACCTATTGACTCTAGTAGATTCCCCATCTAAAATCCACCTCATCTTGATATGGACACTACAATAGTTAAGGATTACACACACACACACACACACACACACACACATTGACAAACTCTATAGGCTTAATGCAATATTTGATACCATCATTTAACATATAAAATAAGTGTAACAAACTACTTTTTGTGGAAGTGGGAAAATAAATTTCTCCATCTAGTATTAGCACATGAGGCCTCGCCTTTACACACCTTGTAGTTACATATGTATTGGACCCGATCAAGAAGATAGTTTCACACATTCTAGTTTGTTGGAGTGTTTGGTGTTTTGATGAGTTTTTGAGAGATACATTTGGATCTCACACCTCAATCACACCTTCACAGGTATTTATTATTTGTTACATGTTGCAAAAATGAGTAAGACATATATATGTTAACTGAAATATATATGTATTTAAACTATTTCATTAAATAGGCATAATTATTAATATTATAACACAAGAGAGGGAACATCATTATCCCAACTACATGTTGGTACTACCATATGTATATTTATGTTTATAAAGGTAATTTACAATGTTTTCAACTTTAAATGTATTTATATTATTAATATTATATACTTTATGTATATGTATCTATATACTTGTGTGTGGGTGTGAAAACACTCAACTTACGATGAGATATTGTTTTTAAAGTTGATGACCACATATGAACCTCTACCATCTCTATAGGAATGAATAAAAATAGGTTTTTTGAGTGCAAATTTTTGCGTATAGTACCTCAATGAGGTACCATGAATTGTATAATTTTTATACATGTTATTAATATTAGAGATTTTATTTAATAATTTTCCCCATTTCAAACAATTTACATATATAATGTGACTTTTTGTGTATGTAGGGGTTTACCACAATAATTATCATCATATTACAAATGACTAGTAGGTGTGGAGTGGTAAAAAAAAATTATTTATAATTTTATTAATTAAATTTTCATCATGATGTTGGTTAGTGTAAATGTTTACATGCATTTGAAAATATAAATGCTAATATTTTTATGGGCTAATTTTTAAGTTTAATTTTTTATATTAATAGGTATGCATTGCATGAATGCTTCTATTATATTTTTTAGGGTAGAGGATCTTAGAGATTCTCATTTCCACACTCCTATTGATGACCCACAAATTATCATTGATCTTGATGAGTGTGAGATGAAGATTTATTATTGGGAGATTGTGGTATATGTGCACATGTAAATAGTTTCATTACCATGACTATACATGAGAAATATATAAATTTCTGAGAATAATTTTGTGTATGCACATGTTTACTTACAGACAATAGTTTAGCACATGAGGACTCTTACTTGAACCTTTGTGGATCCTATTTCATCGTAGTGAGCTCCATATGTTTCTAAGGTAGATAATTATTTAAGAATGGAAAACAAATGGAGTATTTGAATTGATAAAAAGACACACACACACACACACACACACACACACACACACACACACACACACACACATAATGACATTATTTATATTCATATATGGAAATATGCCCTTATTTAGCATTGTATGCTAAAACATGTGATTAAATTAGATTTATATGAACTAATCACATAGGTTTGTTACATTTATGATTTTAACGTATTATGTATTTTTTATTATGTCATTATGGTTTATTATATGTACATGACAATATGAAATTACCGATATTTAGGATGTTTTGGTGTTATACTCGAGATTTCGTTTATTTTACGACCTTTAATGTGTTACTAAAGGAATGAAACACATATTAAATATTGGAATTCAAGCTATGTTAGTAAAATAAATATGTATTTCATAAATATATCTCTATGTAATTATTCCTTTAATATAAAATGTTTAAAAATATGATGTTTCTCTCCCTAGAAGTGAGATATCATTGTGAGCTTATGGTCATCTCAAAATGTACATTTGTATCTATGTATGTGCCTATAATATTTGAATACCTCACTCTCTAAATTACCATGGTATTTACCTATATAGAACTAACCCCTTTGAATAATTGATTTATATGGTAGTTGTGATTATCGATGTTGATAATGTTACTTATCTACCCTTTCTTACCTTACCATAATTCCATGTCCACTAGTTCATGAGGTTTATAAAAGATTAAATTTTGTATATGGAGGTGAAAAATATCCATTCAAAGAACATTTTAGTTAAGGTTCACCACTTTAATAATTATGATATTGTTCAATTCTAAATTTTTATAGAATATTGAGATTAAAATATGAAATATCTTTCTTACTAATAACATTTGTTTCTTATATATCTAGATGTAATTTATATTTAGTCATCCTAAAAAACATAATATCTATGTTAATAAATGACTAGCCTTGACAATAATACATCTTCATTAGAAATGAATAGTAAAAAAATCTTTGTTAACCCATATTCTATATGGCTCAAAAGAGTAAATATTCATTTGAGCAATTTAAAATGTTTCATTAAAAACTTATTATTATTAGTGATACATATAAAAAATTAACTTGTCCCCTTGATTGTCTTTTATTTTTCACTCATCTACTTTGCAATCGTAAATGCACTCAATTTGCACTATCTGAGTATGAAACATGTTGCCATTTATTGTTTGAGCACATAGACTATATATAACTATATTTTCATCAATTGAGAAATAATTCTATTTTCATCCTTTTCCTCCTCAATTATTGTCTAATTTTATTAGTATAGGCATTTAAATAATATATCCATATAAATGAAATGTGATTCAATTGAGATAATCGATGCACTTACATTGATGTAAATATCATTAGCTATACTGGAACAAGAACCTTTATCTCTCTCCAATAGTTCAAGCCACCTTAAATATAGGAATAATATGAGGGAATATATATATTTTCATACTCATTACAATATAGAATCTAAAATTTATTTATTACTTCATAAAAATTTAAAATAAAAATATATGTAGTTCATGTCAGTGAGAGAGGCATGATTATAAGTGTATAGTATTTATTATACAAGAGAAGGATCATTTAGTATTTATGCTGAAATCTCACACATGTCAAGTGAGATGGTAGATACCACCAAAGGATCTTTTTAGATTCCCAAGAATTCCAGTCCTTTGCAGCTACATCAATCTGGTGATGTCTCTTAAGATCCATGAGAGTGAAAACTAATAAAACATTGATGACACATTTTAAGATCATTACAACCCAAGAATGCCCATTTTCATCTTACAACTAGAAATAACATCCATATTTAAAATCATCTATTATTTTTTCTATTTATAGTTTTATGTTGATGGTTATGAATGTAATGCTATAAACAATTTTAATTTTCCTTAGCTTTGGGGTGTCAAGATAAATACTTTACAATTGACACCTCATGGTACAAAATCAAGGACACCCATAATTTTAGGTGGGCTAGTATATGGGATCATATGTATCATTTCTATTCCCAAGAATACTTTTCCCTACTAGCTTCATCAATCAAGTGATGTTTCTTAAGATCCCGGAGAGAAAAAATAATCAATATTTGATGGGTAAATTTTGTTGATACTTGGAACCTACGAATATCTTATATAAGCATACATATTGGAACCTACGAATATCCTATATAAGCATACATATTGGAATTGATTAAATATAAAAATATTATCTTTATTTCCCCTAGCTCCCAAATGGTTTACTCACAATTATAGAAAATGCAATTCTGAAGCAGTATTCTATTTACATTAGGTTTAGGGTGTTGAGGGAGAGTTTTTATAATCAATACCTCATGACACTAAATTGATAGTTCCCATACATATGAATGTGATGTTATATTCAAACAAAGGTTTTTTCCAATAATTTTGGTTGTTCTTAGCTACATGAATTGGGTGATGTGTGTTAAGGGCCTTAAGATAAAAAACAAGCTTTCACATACAAGTTCACACAATATGTAACTCATAGGAATGTACCATTTAAACATGAAACAAGGAATTAGGTCCTCTTCTAAAATCCACTCTTTGTTTCTTCCATATTACAATTGTTTTATCACATTCGCCACACATGTTAAACTAAAGAAATCTTTAATTTTTCAGAGTGTTAGTATGTTGGGGGGAATATTTTACAATTAGATCCTTGTGGAACAAAAGTGAAATGACACAAAATTTTAGGTGGGATGGTAGAAACTATATGGGAATGTTCTTTACCCAACCATCATGCTCCCTCACAGTTGCATTATTGCGGAAATGTCTCCTGAGATCCATTATAGTAAAGAAATTCAAAGTTTGATGTGAATGTTTTAATTTCAATATGTGGAATAAGGGATTGTATCATATAAATGTATAACTAAAATTCAATTCAAATATAAAATCATCTCCCAATTCCCCAAGACTTGAATGATTTTTATAAAAAATATAACGCTAAAAAAAGTTTCACTTTATACCTTATTACTTGGGTGTGGAGAGTTATATTTCACATTTAGAACCTCATCTTACCATTTCACCACCACCATTGAAAAATCTTCATCTAGATATGGATGCACTAGTACATTGAGGAAGAAAACTAGTTTTTTGGCTTTAAATCATCCACTTCATGAACTACCTAGAGGATCGAGAAATACTTTTCATAAATTCTATGGAGATTGAAAGAAACATCCAAATGAGCATATTACATCCTTTATCACAACCTACAAAATTCTTGTAGTGGAACAAGATGATTTTGTTGTTTGACTATTCATGGAGTCATTATAGGATACCATTAGATAATGGTTCTACTATTTTCCATATCAATTAATTACTGTATTGAGAAGATATGAAAATTAGATTTGAAGCATATTAAAGACAGAGTGAATGATGTCCATTCCCTTATTTCTCAATTGTCTCTAATAAAGAAACAACTATAGTATCCTATGAGAGATTTAATTTCCAAATTAAACATGTTTACTTTCAATATTATTAGTGGTTCATGTCTTACTACGAACAATCAAAAGATTTTCTTCATAAATACTCATTTTCCTAATGTAGGATTCATCTTGAGAAGAGCCCAACCATCTACCTTAGATGAAGCTTAAGACCTTGTGGTGGAGGTAGATGATGATCTTATCATGTCTGGGAGCATAAAGAAAGGATCAAAGCATGAGAAAGATAAAATTTATTATTTTGATAGTATTTATGCACTTTTTAAAAAACTATCCAATGAAATGATTTTTTCAAGAGAACTACAACTTTCTCAAAGTTATCTATGTGAAGAGGTTCTAGGAAGAGTTTTCAAAATCAAAATCAGATTTATTGACCACAATGTATGGCTTACCTTGGAAGGTCCACTTGCTGATACAGGCTGTGAAGATCGAAAAAATAATATGCCCTAGAAGTTGAAGAAGTATAAGATTCTAGAATTAGATACTATGAATGCTCCATAGGTGATGAAGTGGAATAGGAGTCCATGGATAATTTGAGTAGTTACTCTTTGAACTGTTCAATCACTCAGAATATTAAAAATTAGCCTCTTCCTTTGCTTCCCAAGTGCAGAACTGTGATCATCAAACATCAAATATAAGAAAAAAAAAACAAAGAGAGAATAACTATATCCCATTTCCATAGATTTAACTATGAATAATATTGAAATTTTTTTATCCAAAGTTATATATATATTTTTGTGTAAGTATATTTCTCCTTCTATATTCAAATAAATTTCTACTTGTAATTCTAAAAATGTAAGTTGCTACACCTTCTAAGGATACCATCATCCCCCATTTATCAACCTCTTCCTTATTTTACATCATTTATCATGCCCAGAAGGAAAATATCCAAATATGTGAAGATGAGTATCTAAGAACCCATCCTATGTAGTTTAATAAAATTATCTAGTTTATCAAAGGAAGTAACTTAATGTGTGATTCTAGTAGTTCGACTACCAAATAACCACATCTTAGTCTTCATTTCCTTGCTCAAAAATTTCTTTCTCTTAAAACATAATTTTATGAATAACATGAAGCTTTCCATGTTCTTATTTAATCAATGGGTAGAAGTAGAGTAATTACATCATTAAATTCGGTTCTTGTGATAATATGATTCCCACCAAAGGGTCCAAATATATTAGTCTCACTATCATTCCTACTACTATAGAATGCTACTCCAAGGAGACTAAATAAGTACCTATCATTAGTCAAGATAAATATGTTCAAGTGTAATTAGTGGAATTTACTGATAAGAAGTTCAAGATAAACATACTTGTAGTAGACATTGAAAAAATTAATGGCATTTTTTTGAGTGAGAGTTTTAATTGGGATATTGATGGAAATATACATATGGATTGGTCATATGCCAATATACCAATGAAGGGAAAAACTAAGAAGACTTTCCCATATCAAAAATGAGATACAATGTTCAGAGAGGGGATAATCCAAGAGAAAACATTTTTACCAAGGTTCAAGATATTATAAATTTTTATTAAATTTAGAGGAAGATGTTGACATTCCCATAGTGATGGACAAGTACGTATGTGTTATTAATAAAATTAAAAAATTACATGATTATTTTCTTGAATGCTAACTTAAGAATATATAATTCTCATTAGACATGGATATAGGTTATTTATATTTTGATGATGAGCATCATGGGTATCTTGAATTACCACAAATAATTCCTAACATGATAAGTAATGTAAACCATAAATAAAGAGTTATGTAAATTTAATTCCTAGTGTATGAGCCTCAAATTCAAATCATCTTGTCAAGATCCATAATGAAGACTTAATCCAACAATATGAATTTTACTATGAAGATATCTCTTTTCCACATGGATTATAATACCTTCTCAATGAGTAATAGATAAATGAATATTTTCTTCAATCTCTTGAGAATGATTCTATCTAAGTAGTGGATATTTCTTTCATAGAGATAACAAAGTTATCGAAAAATGATTAGGATCAAGATAACATTGAACATTATTTTGTAGCTCCCACATTGTGTTTAATAACTATGCAAGTTGCACCATAGTGAGAAAAAATCAATAATGATCATGTTAGTGTGAAATATAACCAATGTAACAACTAGTAAATGTGAAACATCAAGAGGCCTCTTATGGTGTCAAAGGACTAAAATTATTTACCAATAATCTACCTACATATATAATGATCATATGGACTATAAAAAACAAAGAAAAATACCAACGAGAGAACACATGCCTAGTTGAGAACATATAAAAATTTGTAATAATATAAATTCACATTGAAATAGTGTTTAAGTGAAAATGAGAGACCTAAACAATGGTATTTCATGAAATGGATTAGAAAGAATAAGAAAAATTTCATAGTAGCAATAAAAATTAGTTGATCATATGGATCCCCACTTGTAAGAGGAGTCATAAAAAAATATTTATAAGAAAATTATAACTATGTGTTTCTCAAGTAGATGGAGACATACTATAGTAGATCGGTTTCTGAAATAGTTTTGAAAATTATCCTATTTCATTGAATGAGTTAATGACTTTGCAGAGAAAATTCATAAATTTTTATCCATACATGTGTCACACTCTGGAAAGTATAAGTAATGTAGAAAAATTTGGATATCCCCCATATGTAATGCTAGGGTTTTTTTGTTTTTCATGTGTTTGTTTCAATTTTTCCTTGGTCATGTCTATTTCTTGTACTAGTTGTTCAAATGGTGACTTTTTTTTCCCAAAGGATAAGACATTAGTCTTCTCCCCCATGAGTTACTTGATATTCTTGATTATCCTTTAGGATCTATGTCATTGATTTAGAGGTATTTTTATTCATGTTAAATTTCTAGCATGAAAAATTTAAATATTTGGACATGACAACCAACCCCCACTTGTAATTTTCTTTCCCCATCATTGGGAACTCTTTCTCTAGTCATCCTTTTAACTTATCTGATACCCTTGTATCCATGTCACCATTAGTATGGATAATAATAATGTGTTCACATAGTTTTATAGTGTGTTTTATGTGCAAGGAACTATATCTAAATGTTTTCATGAAGATACTAAATTTTAAGGTTGCATAGTGTTTCTCGGAGACACTAAAATGGTTATTTTAAAACAATTTACAAAGAAATAATACCCTCTAAGAGATAACATCAAGGGATCAATTAATATAGATATTGTGAAGAAGAGCAGTAAGATTATCCATCATAGTTTTAAGGAATATTTTTGAGGCATGTGGTGTCGGATCCATTTAATTAAAACCAAGTCAATACAGATGTTTGGAATTTCAGCCTCGATCGAGAAAGTGACTTTTTTATGAAGATTTTAGTAGTTTGAGGAGTATTTTTAAGAAAAAAATAATTTCAATGGAAATATCTAGGATTCAAATACATGGTGGATACATCAGTTATGAATATTGTCCCAATTTACCATGATAGTTTGGGTTACTGTGGATGCCTCTTTGTGTTAAAAAAGTGAATAGTCCTAAAATTAAAAATAAAATAAAAATCAGTTGTTGAAACTTTTTTTAATGAACTCATTAGCTATTTATGATTCAAAGTAAGATAAGGTTTATCATGTAAACTCTAATTTTTTCTCCCAAGGTGGAAAAACAATCTCTATGTTCTATTCTGGTATTGGTGGGATGACATAACTATAATTTATAATCTTGTACAAAATGTTTCACCTCTTTTATAATTTTTCATGTATACCATGATCTAAGTGGGCATTAGGGACATACAAGCACACAATTTTTTTCATTAGTTGTATCACTTAATACAAAAAGATTTTCTAAAAACTAAAGTCTTGACTCCTTTACCCTTGGCACATTTTTTCAAGTTTTTTCATTAGTTGTCATCACAAAATAATGGATGAATAAATTAACTTAAAATGTCTTAGGTTCTATGATGAGCTTGTTTCACTCACCTAAAACTAAAGTCTTAGTTTTTGAGGTTTTATTTCCCCCTATCCCACTAGCCAAGTTGACAATGGGGACATAAAATTTATCTCGAGCTCATTCTTTTATCCTGAAATTAGCTCATCTTAGCTTAGCTTATTTTTATTTATCTTTCAAAAATTTCAAACACTTTTGAAAGTGTGTCTATTTTCACGGGTGAAAATCCTTTCCTCTAATATACTAAGATATTATTTTCTAGATAATATTTAATAAACACTATATTATTAGGGAAAAACTCCTTGGGAAATGTTGGATAATGTAAAGGTTAATCTTACCTAATTTTTCTAATTTTAAAAATATTTGAAAATTAAAAGGCCTAATTTATTTATTTAATGAAGTTAATTAAATATATTTAACCTGACATAAATTAATGAGTTATGGCTCCATCAAATGAATCCTCTATTTTTGTTTTATTCTCTGTCTTAGTCTTTTTTTTTTAAAAATTTCAACACTTTTGAAAAATTTAAACTAATATACTAAGATATAAGTAATAAATTTATTTGGCTGAAAAAATGTTACCAAATGAATATTAGAACTAAACTATGATATAAGTAATAATTTATGAATTGTTACAAGAACATAGAATAGAATCCATAATCTAATTTTAAGACTAGATAATCCTTTAATTATGTATATAATTACTTGAATTGGTTCCTTTAATATGATTTTATCATATCACACACACCTACATATACATACATAAATACATACATACACATATAAGTGTGAATTTAATCAAAATTTGAATTTTCCCTCTAAAATGTAGGTTATTTTGATCCAAGGGCTCATAAAATTCATGGAAATTCACTTTTGTTTTAAAATACTATCTTGTTGATTTAAAGATGATTCTTTAAAGAATAAATATTGATATGAGAATTAATTTAGCTATACGAGTGGGAAATAGTAACATATATGATATATTTTTTTGAATCTTAGGCATTCCTATGGTGTCCAAATAGCCAAATGGGACTTTAACTATCTCCCTCAATTTTCAAATTGTGAATTTTAGCAACTAAAATTTTCCCTACTCTAAACCAAAACTGATTAGGGTTAAACATGTGTGGTTAAATGCTATTTAAAGTGCTAAAGGAGATAGGGATTGAAACCCTAAAACATATAATTTTTCAAACTATTGTTTGACCTAAAATATCACCTCATAATGAAAATATATGGAGTGTAACATGGAACTCAATTGAAACTTCATATTTTACCTCCAGGGAAGCCATAAAAATCAGCTTTGTGCTATATATTTCCAAAATGGTATTTTCTCATTTATGGTGATACCATTGTCAAAAAACATTAAAACATTTCCAAAATGGTCATTTGAGAACACTTTTAAAATGATCTATCACTTGGAGGCTATAATAGCATGATTTAAGTTCTATTTGAGAAAGCATTTTCTAGTCAAGAAATCCATTCTTACCCATAACATCTAAAAATATATTATCATTTTCCCTATGATCGAGCGAGCTAAATTGACTAAACTTTGGAGAAAATAATCCTCAGAAAAAACATTCATTTGATCCATTTTTTGGTTCATGAAGTGTATTACTCGTAGAGATAAGGAGTACTAAGTTTTCTCTAAGTATTTTTCCCTCTTTGAATATATTTGCATTTTCCCGGTGATCCACTAAGCCAAACTATATGAAATTTGGAGCAGATTATTCTCATAAAATCATCTTTAATTTTATCCATTTCTTGCATGATGATTTAAAGTCTTTTTTGAGATATGGAGGAATGCATTTTGTCTTAGTATTCTTCCATGTTCGAGAAAGTTCGCACTTTGTCATTTATTTGGTCAAGAGAATTGTCTAAAATTTGGAGCATTAAAATTAAAATTTTGAGACCACGCTCATCTAATTTTAAAATTCATAATTCCATTTTCTAAATATACACATCCTAGGTAGGACCTATTAAAAATAGTAAGTGTTGGGATTTTTTTAAAAAATTTCATAGCCATACATCTCTCATCTATTTCACTCTATTTTTTCATAATAAAGATCAAATAGTCATTGGTTGAGCCAATGATGGATGGATGGTTGGAGAAGATCATTGAATCCTTTCATTATTCAATTTTTCACTCAGAACTATTTTAAAGGTGAAGATGGAAAAGATTGAGATTGAAAAAAAAACAGCCCATTGGGTTAGTATTTAAACCATTGATATCTAAGATGATTTTTCTCGATTATCTCTCATTAGTGAGAAATAGTATACCTTTAGAGAATAAGGTTACACTCAAAGTGGTTCAATTCAAAAAATATGTCAAGAGAAAGGATTTCATCCCTAAATTATTTCCACATAATTCATTGAGAGAAATATATTCATCATGAGAGGCTTCTTTATATTGAGATTGATGATATTTCTCTTCTTCTCTCTTTTCTTTATTCTCTCTACATTCTAATTCTTTGTTGGATATTCACTTTTTGGCTATTTCATCTTTTTCACAAAAGTGACATTTTGTTTTAGCATTGTAAAATTTCCTTTTTATAAATAAGAAAAGAACTTGTTTTTATTCCTACGGGATATGAAAGGTCACAAGTGGTAGGAATATGAAAATTCACTTAGGGGGAAACTAAGAGTCACTTTGTAAGCTATTTATTAGGATGGATTCTCCATTCAAAATTGTGGATGGATCTTTTTCTCTGATTATTACAAGAAGAATATAATTTATTCTATCTCCTTATGTTTATTATTCTACTTTCTACATTCCAACTATGCATGCAATATTTGTAATCTTGAAAAAAAAGAAAGAACTTTGTGTCTTTGATTTGTTATTATTATTATTACTTACATAGTATTTTTATTTGTTGATTATTATTTAGGTACCTTTTGTTAATGTTTTTGAAAATATACAAATAACTATTCACAACCTTAACCTTCTCCTTTTTTTCCTATGTCCCCATTATTTCTATCAAAGTAAATTATTTCGTTTTATCCCATACAACTAATTTACCACATGCTTAGTGGAGTATTATTGTGTGATCCCTAGCCTAATGTCTACTCATATATTTTATCATTTCTTGCATTCAATAACTGAGAGCCTCCCCATTTGTAATAGGAGGGATGTAGTCAAGACCGTTGGTGAAAATCATTACTTTTACTATGAAAAATTATTTCTCCAAAAATAATTCAAGGTGATAAATGGAGTAAGATACTAAATAAGATAATGCATTTGTAAACCTCATAATAATTTAAACACCAAAACAATATAAAGAGGAAAAAGAAGATATCCTTTCCAAACATAAATCCATGTAGTAAAATTGTTGTAAGGCCTGCCTCATAAGAGAAATTTAATACAAGATTCCAAAAATCAAGAGCAAGCCATCTTAAACTGCCAAGTCCAATATTTCTCAAAGATGAATAGGATTCTTATTTTAAAAATAGAACCTAACCTAAACCACTAGAAGAACCTCAAAACCCTCAAATTTGGAGGATAATAATGGAGAATCCAAACAAAAATATAAAGACAAACTAAAAAAATTAATTATAAAGACAAACAACTCAAGTATACACATGGAGTAACTTTCACTCTAAAGAAAAATATTATACAAAAAATACATAGAAATTTTAGTGGTAGAAAGGGGGTCAAAAAGGGGAAAATTGTATTACGAGACTTGAAAATATATCACCTACCCATAGGTATGGTACTTGGGGTTATTTTCAAGTAAAATTAGGATCATTACTTGTCTTAAACTCGTCCAAAAGGTCACTTCTTAAAAAATTAGATATTTTGGAATTGACTAGTTAAATAAGACACCTGACTAACTAGCAATAACCAAGGAAAAAATAAACCACCACGTGAGAGATAAAAGCAAGGTAATAAAGGAATAAATAAAATAATAACATAAACCAAGGGGGTTAAATAAAATAACTATAAGGTAAATAGAATCAATATAAAAATTACTATTTAAACGAATAATCACATACGAATGGTCTATTTTCCCTTTTTCCCCCTACATAATCAATTGCAAAGGTCACACGTGTTTGATATAAAATGGTAAAAAAAAGAAATAATTCATATAAAAAACAATCAAGTCATGCATATGATAATTAATCAAATATTTCCAAACGCATCTATCCATCATACACAATAAATTAATTCATGAATATCTTCCACAACATTATTTACATTTTAATATAAGATGCATGCTAACATCACAATCCATGAAATCCATTAACATCATACTAAAATTAGATAGTAATGATAATAATTGTGAATTGTCCTCATGGGACAAATACAAAACTTATAAATGAAAGTTAGAATATAAGAGTAATGTGATGAAAAATAATAAATATTCAAATCTATTAACAATAATTCAAACATCTTAATCATGAATAGAATAATGATTTGGAATAAACAAAATATGGAGAAAAATTGGTGGGTACTACAAAGAAGAAACAAATTATTACTTATGTCAATGTGTAGAGGAAAGAAATAAATTGAATTCAAAATAGATGGTGAATACCTTGATCCTCCCATTAGGTAAATTGTAGTTACTAAAAATTGGCTTCAACAATATCCTATAAATAGATAATATTTATTTTTCAAGACTATAAAATAAATAAGAAGATACTCTATTATTCAAATTTAGTTCTTTCAACAATCATTTATTAGATAAAATATTGAGGTAGACCATTAAAAAATTATCTACGGAATATTTTTGGGTTAGAACATAAATTAATTCTTGGTACTATCAATAGTAGAGTTTATCCTAGTGATTCATTAGATTGAATTTTAATGGTATATCGACTTAATAATAGATGTAGAAAGGTTTCATTTGATTCGATTTTATGATTTAGGTTATATTATATGTTAAATTTTCTTTTTAATTACTTACCATAATGTTTATGTAGGTTAGTGGTGCCAAAACTGATTCAAACTTGACTTGGTGGACACTAATAGTAGATAATTATATATTTTCAAAATTAAGAGATCTTAAGAAATCAGAAGGAAAGATTGTACTCTCAAAATACTGCCACACATTAATCAATTATTACCTATAAGAATTGTTGGTGATTAAATTACAACTATTTTACACACATATTTTTTACTGATGGTTCATCTAGAAATGATGAATAATGCAATTTCATGTGTACGTGAATTGACCTATTAAACAACATTGTTATCATATTAAGAAGGGGTACTTTTATGCCAAAATTGTTTTGTCATCTTCTAACAAGGCATATTTATAGGAAAATAAGGTAATTATAATAATTATTCACCTCTAAATAAATTGTGATTGTTTTGATTTTTACCCATAAGGTCTCAGAGTCAGTTTTGAAACTACACCTTCATATTTGATACATGTTGTGAAAACTTTGTAAGAACTGACATTGCAATCGGAGATACCAAAAAAAGGTATGAATAATATAGCCAAGAAAGTGTCACTTCACTACACAAATTTGAAATTCAAGGACTTATCACTTAAATATGTACCATTAATATGTCACTACATGTCTATGGGTATGATATTAGGATATAGTATAGGGATTCAAGAATTTTTGGTCAACCCAAATGTTTAATTTAGAAACTAAGCAATCATATTTTCAAGTGTTTTTTAAGTTGGCATAAACAATAACACTTTTGTTATATAAAGAAGTGGTACTAGATTCCATAATGGGTGTTCCTAATTGTAACAAAGTATAATTAGAGGAAAAGAACATCCTTGTAAGCATGATTTTCATTCATGGAAGTGTTGGAAAGACCATTGTTTGATCCTAAGGTCAAAGTTTTTGAATTCTTTAACTGTACCTTCATATTTCGTAACTCTTATTTAAATTATTTTACATGCCAAATTAGTTTAAATTGTTCCTATAAAATTTAATTTGAAGGTTATGGTTAGGTGAATACATCTAACTTTCCTACATCCGTGTGTTGAAATTCATGGAATTACAAGTATGGGATTAAATCTATACTAAAATCATTTTTCTATTCACTCCACGAATCTGACATTCAAGAAATTCTTTCTCAAATGTTAACCATGCATCCATGGCTTTTTGTCTAAGGGAAGTATTGGATCTCAAATTTTCACCCATCCTAAATAATAATAATCTAGGGATTTGAGGAAACATGGGACTTTGCCTCCAAGTTTTTGACTTGAAATGAGACATCCATTTAGAAAAGTTTGGTTCCTGAACTTATTCCTACTATTAAACTACTCCCAATGTTGGAAGTGAAACTATATAATCCTAAACTAGCTTTCCAAGGGACCAAGGTTAAAAGGAGTTGCATAAACTAAAATCCTACACTTAAGATGGTGATAGCACAAAAATAATGCAAAAGATACTTTAGAAAGAGAGAAAATGGGGATAAAACTATGATGGAGAGGGTAGAGATGATAACCACAGTCAAATAACATCTAAATTCCCATTTAAAGACAATTTACAATAGAAACAAACCTTGTAACATGAGGAAACACACACTATATACCTGTAAATAAATGAAGAGGCAAAGATATACAATATATCACTATCTAAGGTAGTAAAGGACCATAAAACTAGTACTTTTATTGCTCCAATATGATGTACATGTCATTACAATGAAGGAAGGTGTTAAATCATTTTCAGAATCATATTCAAAGGAATGCAACTCTAGAATTTTTTTTAAGTAGTTAAAATGATGCCCTTGTATTCCAAATTGATCCAAAAGTACAAATGAGCATCACTTTACAAAATATAGAGAAGATGGGAAAGATGAAGAAAAAGAATGAAACTCAAATTTCTCTAGTCACTAATAAATGCCTAAAAAACATCATGAAAAACCTTACACACCCATTCCCTCAATGTACATTGATCCAAGAAGATGAAATGTTCACCATACTTAATTAATTTGGCTTCTCAACTACGTGGAATTATTCATTTTTAATATTGGTGATGTTTTCAAAATTTTAATATATTTACCCTAAAATATATAAGAATTCTAGTTTTTGTGGTCTAGAGGATGTCAAGACCTTTCCAAAAAGTCCAATATTATGAAAATTGGAATTGTGGGTAAACATTTATGGTCATTTCATGTTTTGGGGGTTGATGTTCCATGAAGTCTCTCACATTGGGCAATTAATTGTTCACTTTTCCATTTTCCTTTACTTTTCCCCTTTGTTACGGAAGAATCGAATATATTGGGTACTTAGAGTACAAAGGGCATTAGGTCGATTGGGTCTTAAAACCCTGCAATGCCCATACCCTAGGTTTTGCAGTTCTCATCGCCTTGCATGGAAAAATTTGTTCTTGAGAACCCTGTGCCATCCATACCCATTCATTCTGACTCTCCAGGGCCCACACAACAAACAACTCTGGACCTCTTTTGAATTGTGGACACTTCGGCCAATCCGGGAACACTTGACCCAATGGAACTTGTACTGTCTGACCCCCAAAAATTTGCATCTCCACATTTCAAAGGACCATTTGTATTACATCTATAAACCAAGGCTGTGGAACCTTACTTCCATCGAATCCTATTCCTACCACACCCCATACATTAAAATAAGCCTTTTTCACATTTTGTCATTTTTCCCCAAATTTTTCACTAACTCCTTGAATTTTTCTTGGACTCAGGAGTTTGAAAAAGATAGACTGAAGTTCCCCAAAGATAATTTTACCAATTTTATCCATTTTTCTAAAATTTGGCTAAGTATGAAGTTCTGAAGCTTAGATGAATAAGGGAATTTCATCATAACTTTCATATGTGTCAATGAACATGAAAACTACTTGTTTTCTCCATATTCATCATTGAAGCTCCATTAAGCTCTCCAAGTCTAAATATCTTGAGTTGTTTAATTTTTGCAAAGGGTGCAAAAATGGACAACATGAATGTTATTGGGTGAGTAGGATTTTTCTATAAACATTTGGTTCATTTGAGTTTTTTCATATTAAATATGGAAATAATTTCAAATGTATGCAAATTTGGCTTCAAAATAATGCTTTTTTAGTATTGAGAAATGGCTTATTAATACCATAATGGGTATGACCTCTCATAACCGAACATACTTGGAGGAAAGAAAGGAATTTTTAGGTACGATTCTCCCCACATACATTTTTATAGTGCAATATATCACCCATGAGGTCCTA